>MCJB01049006.1:0-43009 GCA_002018475.1 Nicotiana obtusifolia
TTAAAACCGAGTAACAATTGAATTTATTCGTGGTGCTAAGGATGCGTGAAATAATTCGATACAATATAAAATATAATGCAAACAATTTAGAAATTAAAAAGGAGTGATCAAACCACAACGATTGAGTAGCTGATGATAAAAGTAGACAAAGTTTGTTGAACAGTAGCAAGGAACAACAGCAATTTCTAGTATTTTCTGTTATGAATCTTGTGTCCAATAATGAAAGTCGAAATGCCTTTCTTATAGGTAAATGGAAGAGCCCTATACATGGTAAAAGTCTAAATACAAGGTAAATCCCTTCAATTATGGAATGAAATATCCTAAAATGGTGGCTTAACGTCTATAACGGTTGAGATATTTACTCCTGTCGAGATATCAGGAATCCACGAAATATCCGGTTGAAACTGACCTTCTGTTAGGAGATGTGCTATTGGTCGGTCAATATCGGTCAGCTCGTTTCGGTTACTCCAATTATGTGCTCGACTTGCTGACCTCGGGTCGAGACAACCCGGTCTCGTATCGTATCCGGGCTCGACCCTTCTCGAGCAGTCGACCACATTTGACCCACTACAGCTTCCCTTTATATATTCAATATCAAAATAAAAAATTTATAAAATAGCTTGCCATCTGGTGAAAATATCTTTTGAAGCAATATTTGGCACATCCTTTTGTAAAATAGACTTAGCTGCCTTGTAGTCAATGTGAAGCAAAAATGTTTGGTTTAATAAATCGGATTGAAACTTCGATATTCATAAGACAATTGCCAAAATTTCTTTTTTAATTGTTGGATAGTTCTGTTATGAGCTATTTCGGTGCTTTGATGTGAAAGCAATGATACTTTCTTTATCATTTTTAATTTGTTTTAAGATACCACCATACCCTATGTATGGCGGATCTGTTTCTATGATTTTAAAAGTAGATGGATCAGGGAGACTTAGGAGAGGGAGATTCTTGACTTTCAACTTAAGTTTCTTGACAGCATTGGTTTGGGCATCTGTCCAAGGAACTGTAGGCTTTTTCAATATGTCGTGAAGGGGCTTTAGGAGAATGCTTAATCCTGGAATGAAATCATAAATATAGTTGACACAACCAAGAAACCTTTGAAGTTGTGTCTTGTCTAGGATTTGATCTGGGAATTTGTCAGTAAACTGGAGAGATCGCTGAATAGGAGTAATAGTCTCTTGTTGGATGTTATGACCAAGGAACTGATATTTGTCTGGAATAAGGTGTACTTAGTTCTAGATAGAGCCAATCCTTTTTCTTTGATAGTGTTAAAGAAAATACCTAGATGTTTGAAATGTTGGTCGATGTTTGTTGAGAAAACAAAGACATCATCTATATAAGTTATAACAAAACTGGAATGTGGATTAATTATCTCATTCATTATGTTCTGAAATTCAGAAGAGGCATTCTTTAATCCAAATGGCATCATGTTCCATTCATACTGTCCGAAAGGGACTGTAAAAGCAGTTTTGTACATGTCTTTTCGCTCGATTTGTACTTGCCAAAATCCAAATTTTAAATCAAATTTAGAGAAAATTGTGGCAGCATAGTCAAAGTTAGGCTCGTAAAGAAGCCCAACAATGTGCATTTTACGTTTCAAAAATGCCATTGGCAAATCGAAACAAAGCTCCTAATGAATCTTAGCTTCTAAACATTTAATTTTAGAAGAAATCACAGAACCAGTTAATTGCTTCTGTATTCTTTGGAAAGCTACATCTTCTTTTAAAAACATAATTTGTTTTTCTTTATTTTGCAAAGAATGTATGACTTCATAAGTTGGAGGCTTATGGAAAGGAAGAAGGACGTTGCTTGTGGGATAATCCACATGAATGCCTTTGTTCGTAACCAGGTATGGTTTTCAAAGTTTAATGAAAGGAATACCTAGGATTACTGCATTGCAAAGGTCTTTTGCTAAGAGAAATAGTGTCTGGAGGAACAAGTTTGGTTCCTTTAGGGAGGTCGTGACCTTTACATAAGGAAGTTTGTAAGTGATTTTAAGTTTCTCACCATTGGCGGCCCTTAGGCGTTCCTTGGTTTTTATGAAAACCTTGGTTAGAATGACACATTCTTGGATGTAGCTTCTGTCTACTCCGGTGTCAAACAAAGCAATGTCAGTCCAAAAAAGAGATTTATTGATGATGAGAGTTACCCTAACATGGTATTTATGAATCCTTATAGAGGAAAGATGTCCTAAGAAGGATTCTGTTTCATCATCGTCTTGGTCAGAGGTTGCAACTGCCTGTACAACCTCTTTGAGGTTTTGTGGCTCATTAGACAATTGTTGGAGGACAAGTCTACAAGCTCTTGTCTTTCTTTTATTTTCCTAATTTCTTCATTCAAATGTGCTATCTCAGATTAAAGGTTTGAGATGGTCACCTTTGAGACCGTAGGAATATCAGAAGGAAAACTTTTCAAAATATCATTAATGTTTTAGGTATTGGCCACCTGGGGATGATTTTGAAAGTTGATGATGAGGGTGTTGAAGGCATATTAAGGATTGTCTTAAGTTTTCCTACATAATTCTTTTTAAGTTCAGGATCTTTAAGATCACTAATTACTTCAAGAAGAAGATCTTGTTCTTCCCTGAGAACATTGATCTGAGGTAGGTCATCTTGGTTAGACTTTCCTGAAGATGTAGTGGATGAATTTAAGTCAACTTCTAGGATGTTAAATTGTTCGTCGTCGGACTTTTCACTGTCTGTAATATTCGAAGATTCACTTAATTCAACAAGTAATTTCTCTATTTTGTTTAGAGTAGATTCGTCAAGTTGTAGGCTCTTGATCTTCTGAGAGACATTACAAAACTTGGCGATATGGCCTGGCTTTCGACACTTGAAACATTTTCTAGTGGAAGTAGAAGTCTTGCCATTTTCAGTAAAGGATTTGGAAGACATATTTTTTGTTTAGGAAAGTTTCCTTTTCCTATTGGAATTGTATTTTCTAATATTGGAAGAATCAGGTTTAGAACTTTTCTTCCTATGAGGTTTACTACCGCACGGAGGAAGACCAAGTTTTTCGCAGAAACATCCTAAGTCCCTACGTCTTTGTGCCCTAGCTTTGGCAAGTTGTCTAATCATTTTTTTCTTGCCTACAGATTTTAAGAGCAACTTGTTGAATCTGTCTAACTATCTGGCCATAGGTGATTTGATCGTAACGAACAATATCACCGGAATATTTACTCTGAAATTCTTCTTTGATTAAATCTCATAGGGACTTAGGCAAGCCATCTAGGAATTTCTCTTTCCAATAAGGGAGATTCCCATCTGGTCTTTCGTACATCCTGGTGAAGAAGGAATCCTTATACCACCTAAAATCTGAAAGAGCTTTGCACTTGAGGTTGTTAAGTATTTCAGAGGATTTTTCTCTAAAGATACCTGGACAACCTACGAATGTTTTGATGATTATGTAAATCAACGTGTTGACTGAATCAGGAATTGGTTTACAATCTTTTAGGATTGGTTGTCCTAATTCTTCTAATTTCACCGCTTGGAAAATTTGTTGTTTTTCCTCGTCGCTTAAATGGGTATCCCAGCACCCCTTAAGTTGGCCTGTAAAACTAGTGACTAAGACATGAGTAGTATTATGGTCCGAACAATTGTGTGAGGTCTGGTAAGCAGTGGCCACCATGGTCATCTGCTATAATTTGGCAAGAAAATTATATTCAGTGCAACCATCAATATTCCACTCATAGATATTATAAGCATTATTATTATTCGGCATGGTATTAGGTCTCTCTTCTAAGACAATGTCAAGATGTATAGCTCTAGGGTAATAGAGTTTTTGAGGTTTTCGCCCGTTAGGAAATTCTGACTTAATAGGTGCCATTTCTAGAGGAGGATTGTCTTCTAGAGAAATCTGTGAAAATTGTTAAGATTCATTATCTGAATCAGTATCTCCTAGAGCTTCTATAATCTTAGAAGAGGAATCTTCCGTCTGTCAGACTGGAGTGTCCTAGATTGTTAAGGATTTTTCTATTTCCGCTATCCTCTATTGCAATTCAGAGAGTTTGGGAGAATTTGTATAGTGGTGCATAACAACTTCTCTAGTATGGGTTCTAGGGATCTCGTATGATTTAAATAGAGGAGTTGTAGGAGTAGAGGTTCTTACTGTTGGTTTCTTAAGAGAAGCTGAAGATGAATTTGAAACCAAGTATTCTCCAAGAGTTTGTAAATACTTGTTAGTGTAATTATTTTGTTCAAAAATATTTTTAATATCTTTTCCACTGATCGACTCACTGTTAGTTCTCTTTTTGAAAGGTGAGGCTGTCACGAAAGCTTGTCGTAAATCCTTATGATGGAGGAAGTTCGGAAATAACTTCTTCACCAATGATAGTTTTCCACATTTTTGAAACATTAATTGAGTTTAAAAAAGGGAAATTCAAAGAAATTAATTTGTTGTTTAATGACATTTAGACTATCATAGAAAATTGTTTGAATTTTCTTTCTTTGTTCTTCCTTTTATTTTTCTAAAAACCAAGTTCTTTTGAAAAGATTTTCAGGAGAGTAAAATTCCTTTTGGAGACCTTTTTTCTCAATTTCAAATTCTATCTCCGAAGCACCAACGATATTGTGATCTCCTAATTCAGCATCTAGTGATGTATAAGTTTGAGAATCTGGTCGGTTGTAGGTAGTGTCAGCAGAGGGAACCGTCTCTGGTTTTTCTACCATATACCTAGCTTGTAAAGCTCTAGATTCGAAGTCAACTGTCTCGATTCTAGTGGGATATGAGGACACTGAATGTCTAGCAGAATGAATTGATGGGATTTCATACTGTGATGAGGCAGAGGAACTAACTCTTAGGATAAGGGACCTCAGAAAGGCAACTATCATAGATCCGGAAGGGAGTTGTTGGATCTGGGAAACTACCGTGTTTTGCGGTTTTTGAGCAAGAGTGGCATCCTGCAGAAGCCAGTTTTCAGGCAGAGAAACTTGATTCCAAGAAATTGGCTTAGGAATAGACATATGAGATCTCTGCAGATATGTCTGAAAGAGAAGAGTTTCACCTTTGTGTGTAGTTCTCATAGCTCCAGCGTTAAAGGCGGAACTCATGGCCTTATACTGGATTCGGTAAATAAGTGCTACTAGAAGAGAACCAGCTTTAGTCTTATAATTAGAAGTCTTAACAGTAAGGGTCAAGGCATCTAAAATATTTCTATCTTTAAGAGAGACTGTGAAGTTAGGGAAACAGTCGAAATAAATTAGACCATTGAAAAGACTGGTTTCAACCATTCCTAGCAACGAATCATTGAACGCTAGAAATTTAGAATCTCTAAGACATAGTAGAAGTGATGTGTCCAACCCTTCTCTGGGTAAAGTCTTAGTGGATGTTTGTACTAAACCAAAATGGATGTAATTATATTTCTTCCTATATTTTTCAATAGATTTGATATTGAGAAGTTTGATTTCCTCATGGTCTGATTCCAGAGGAATAGTTTGTTCAATGGTAGACATGTGATAATCACTTGTCAAGCTCCATTTTTTAGACTTGTAAGTTGTTGGCTGGGGATATTTAGGGATTTTCTAGTCGTCAATTGATTGCTGCAATTCAGAGAAACTAATCTCTTATTTGAGCATAAAATTGGAAGAAGAGGAGGACGAAGAAGAACTCATAGATCTAGATGAGAGTGAGTGAAAGTAAGACATTTGAATTATTAAAATGCTTCCTAGCCTTGGCTCGAGAGACCAAATGGTTTCTTAAAGAAGTTATTCGAGTTCTTAACTCTACTGTATGTGGAAGAACCAAATCTGGTGTTAAACTTCATAGATCAATAACTTTTAAGGCCTTGTAAGAGGTCTGTTCAGATTTTATCTTACTATTGTGCTTAGCGTTAGATATAGAGGGTAGATCTGTAAGTATACTAATTCTTTTAGTCAAAAGGGCAAATGTTTATGATTTTTCTACAAAGAATTACTTCTAAATGACCCAAATGTTATTAAACCATCTGCAAGCCTACCAGGTACATTTATAGGTAGTGACATCTTCAAAGATTCTTCGTATTACAAGCATATGTTTAACCATTTTATGGAAAAGAATCAGTAGATCTGCAGATCTATCATCATATCTAACATCTTGACACTATAACAAGATAAAGTAAGAAAAACCTCAAACTTAACCATAAATAAAGAGATCCGTGAGTTTCAAATTAGATCTAGCAGTACCACATAATAGTATGTTAAAAACAAGAATCACATCTTTAGTTCCCCACTGGCTATGATACCAGAGGGGGCGGAAGCTAGTCCCCGAGGGGGTAGAGGGGACTGGGAAATGCGAGGAATATAAGAAAAAGGAAGCAAGTAATAAAATTAAACTTACCAGAGGGGACAGAAGGATTTACTTCTTGTTATTAGCATACCGTTGTGTGGTACTGCTATATCTAGTTTGAAACTCACGGATCGCTTTATTTATGGTTAAGTTTGAGAGTTGTTCTTACTTTATCTTGTTATAGTGTAAAGATGATATATCTGATGATACATCTGCAGATCTACTGATTCTTTTCCATAAAATGGTTAAACATATGCTTGTAATACGAAGAACCTTTGAAGATGGCACCGGGATCCTTTCAGATCTGCAACTATAAGCGTGGTTCCCATGGATAATGGCGAGGTGATGCCTGTAAATGTACCTGGTAGGCTTGCAGATGGTTTAAGAACCTTTAGGTCATTTAGAAGTAATTCTTTGTAAAACAATCATAAACATTAGCCCTTTTGAGTAAAAGAATTAATATACTTACAGATCTACCCTCTATATCTAATGCTAAGCACTATAGTAATATAAAATCTGAACAGACCTCTTACAAGGCCTTAAAAGATATCGGTATATGAAGTTTAACACCAGATCTGACTCTTCTACATACAGTAGAGTTGAGAACTTGAATAACTTCTTTATTGAACCACTTGGTCTCTCGAGCCAAGGATAGGAAGCATTTTAATCATTCAAATGTCTTACTTTCACTCACTCCCATTTGGATCTACAAGTTCTTCATTCTCCTCATCTTCCAATTTTAAGCTCAAAGAAGAGATTAGTTTCTCTGATTTGCAGCAATCAATTGATGACTACAAAATCCGTAAACATCCCAGTCAACAATTTACAAGTCTCAAAAATGGAGCTTGACAAGTGATTATCACATATCTACAATGGAGAAAACTATTCCTCTAGAATCAGAGCATGAGAAAATCAAACTTCTCAATATCAAATCTATTGAAAAATATAGGAAGAAATATAATTACATCCATTTTGGTTTAGTACAAATAGCCGTTAAGTCTTTATTTAGAGAAGGATTGAACACATCACTTCTACTCTGTCTTAGAGATTCTAAATTTCTAGAGTTCAATGATTCGTTGCTAGGAATGGTTGAAACCAGTCTTTGCAACGGTCCAATTTATTTTGACTGTTTCCCTAACTTCACAGTCTCCCTTAAATATAGAAATATTTTAGATGCCTTGACCCTTAATATTAAGACTTCTAATTATAAGACAAAAGCTGGTTCTCTTCCTGTAGTAATTATTTATAAAATCCAGTATAAGGCCATGAGTTCCTCCTTTAACCCTGGAACTATGAGAACTACTCATAAAGGTGAAACTGTTCTCTTTCAGACAGATCTGCAGAGATCTCATCTCAATCTGTGCTAGTTTCCTTTCAGGAGTCCCTTAGCCAAAGAGTTAGTTCCTCTGCCGCATCGCAGTCTGTAATCCCATCAATTTATTCTGCTAGACATTCAGTGTCCTCATATCCCACTAGAATCAAAACAGTTGACTTCAAATCTAGAGTTCTACAAGCTAGGTATATGGTAGAAAAACCAGAGATGATTCCCTCTGCCGACACTACCTATAACCGACTAGATTCTCCAACTAATACATCACTAGGTGCCGAATTAGGAGATGGCAATATCGTTGGTGCTTTGGAGATAGAATTTGAAATTGATAAAAAGGTTCTCCAAAAGGAATTTTACTCTCCTAAAAATCTTTTCAAAAGTACTTGGTTTTTAGAAAAATACAAAGGAGAAGAAAGAAAGAAAATTCAAATAATTTTCTATGATAGTCTAAATGTCATTAAACAACAAATTAATTTCATTCAATGGTTTAAAATTTATGCTTATTATAACCAGATTGATTTTCCTTTTTCAAACTCAATTAATGTTTCAAAAATATGGAAAACCAACACTGGCGAAGAAGTTATTTCCGAACTTCCTCCGTCACAAGGATTTTCGAGAGACTTTGCTAGTAGCTCTGTCACAGCCTTACCTTTCAAAAAGAGAACTGACACTGAGCCGATCACTAGCAAAAATATTAAAAATATTTGAACAAAATAACTACACTAACAAGTATTTACAAACTCTTGGAGAATACTCGGTTCAAATTCATCTTCAGCTTCTCTAAAGAAACCAACAGTAGGAACCTCTACTCCTACAACTCCTTTATTTAAACCATATGAGATCCCTATAACACATACTAGAGAACTTGTTATGCACCGCTCTACAGATTCTCCCAAACTCTCAGGACTGCAAAAGAGGATAGCGGAAATAGAAAACTCCTTAACAATCCAGGACACTCCAGTCAGACAAATGGAAGATTCCACTTCTAAGATCGTAGGAGCTCCAGGAGATACCGATTCAGATAATGAATTTGAACAATTATCAAAAATTTATCTAGAAGACAAGCCTCTTCTATTAATGGCACCTATTAAGTCAGAATTTCCCAACTGGTGAAAACCTCAAAAACTCTATTACCCTAGAGCTACACACCCTGACGTGGTCTTAGAAGAGAGACCTAATACCATGGAGAATAATTATAATGCTCATAATATCTATGAGTGGAATATCGATGGTTGTTTCGAATATAATATTCTTGCCAAATTACAGTTGATGGCCATGGTGGCCAATACTTACAAAACCTCCCACAATTGTTCGGACCAGAGCAATACTGATGTCTTAGTCACTGATTTTACAGGCCAACTTAAGGGGTGGTGGGATACCCATTTAAGCGATGAGGAAAAACAACAAATTTTAAAACTAGTGAAATTTGATGAATTAGGACCACCAACCCTAAAAGATGGTGAAATAATTCCTGATTCTATCAACACGTTGATTTACACAATCATCAAAATATTCGTAGGTTGTCCAGGTATCTTTAGAGAAAAACCCTCTAAAATACTTAACAACCTCAAGTGCAAAACTCTTTCAGATTTTAGGTGGTATAAGGATTCCTTCTTGACCGGGATCTACGAAAGACCAGATGGGAATCTCCCTTATTGGAAAGAGAAATTCCTAGATGGATTGCCTAAGTCCCTTAGAGATTTAGATAAAGAAGAACTTCAGAGTCAATATTCCGGTGATATTGTTCCTTATGATCAAATCACCTACGGCCAGATAGTTAGCCAGATTCAACAAGTTGCTCTTAAAATCTGTAGGCAAGACAAAATGCTTAGGCAACTTGCCAAAGATAGGGCACAAAGACGTAGGGGCTTAGGAAGTTTTTGCGAACAATTTGGTCTTCCTTCGTGTGGTAGTAAACCTCATAGGAAGAAAAGTTCTAAACCTGATTCTTCCAATATTAGAAAATACAATTCCAATAGGAAAAGGAAACTTTCCTACACAAAAAAATAAGTCTTCCAAATCCTTTACTAAAATTGGCAAGACTTTTATTTCCACTAGCAAATGTGTCAAGTGTGGAAAGCCAGGACACATCGCCAAGTTTTGCAAAGTCTCTCAGAAGATCAAGAGCCTTCAAATTGAGGAAGCTATTCTAAAGAAAATAGAGAAATTGCTTGTTGAATTAAGTGAATCTTCGGATATTACAGACAATGAATTGTCCGACGACAAACAATTTAACAACATCCTAGAAGATGACTTAAATTCATCCACTATATCTTCAGGGGAGTCTGACCAAGATGACCTCCCTCAGATCAATCTTCTCATGAAAGAACAAGATCTTCTTCTTGAAGTAATTGGTGATCTTCAAGATCCTAAACATAAAAAGGATTATTTAGGAAAACTTATGACAGTCATTAATAAGCCTCATCATCAACTCTTCAAAATGACCCCAGTAGCCAATACCTACATCATCATCGGTAAATCTTTTGTTTAGACTGGCATAACTTTATTTGACACTGGAGCAGATAGAAGCTGCATCCAAGAATATTTCATTTCAACCAAGTTTTTCGTATAATCCAAGGAACGCCTAAGGTCCACCAATGGTGAAAAATTTTAAATCACTTACAAACTTCCTTCTGTAAAGGTCACGACCTCCCTAGAGGAACCAAACTGGTTCATCAAGACTCCATTTCTCTTACGAAAAGACCTTTGCAATCAGTAATCCTAGGTATTCCTTTCATTCAACTTTGCAAACCATACCTAGTTACGAACAAAGGCATTCATGTGGATTATCCCACAAGCAACGTCCTTCTTCCTTTCCATAAGCCTCCAAATGATAAAGTCATACATTCTTTGCAAAATGAAGAAAAATAAATTATGTTTTTAAAAGAAGTAGCTTTCCAAAGAATACAAAAGCTGTTAACTGATTATGTAATTTCTTCAAAAATTAAATGTTTAGCAGCTAAGATTCAACATGAGCTTTGTTCCGATTTGTCAATGGCATTTTGGAAACATAAAACACACATGGTTGGGCTTCTTCTAAGCCTGACTTTGACGAGAAAAAATTTCAACTAAAGCTCGACCCATTCAAATGAATCACGAGCTTACAATGCACTGTCAAAAAGAGAGCAATGATCTCATAGACAAAAAGATAATTTCCCCTTCAATGTCTCCCTGGAGTTGTGCGGCATTCTATGTCAAAAAAAACTCCAAAATCAAGCGAGGAGTCCTCGCTTGGTTATCAACTATTAGCCTCTTAATGCAGCACTTAGAAGGATTAGGTATCCTATTCCTAACAAGAAAGACTTATTACAAAGAGTCTATGCTGCCCCAATTTTCTCTAAATTTGTTTTAAAATCTGGATTTTGGCAAGTACAAATCGACCCAAAAGACAGGTACAAAACTGCTTTTACAGTACCTTTCGGACAGTACGAATGGAACGTTATGCCATTCGGATTAAAGAACGCCCCTTCTGAATTTCAGAAGATAATGAATGATATCTTTAGTCCATATTCCAGTTTTGTTATAACTTATATAGATGATGTCTTGATTTTTTCAACAAACATCGACAAACATTTCAAACATCTAGGCATTTTCTTTAATACTATCAAAGAAAATGGATTAGCTCTGTCTATAACTAAGTATAGCTTATTCCAGACAAACATCAGGTTCCTTGGTCATAACATCCAACAAGGGACTATTACTTCTATTCAGCGATCTCTCCAGTTTCTTGAAAAACTCCTATATGAAATCCTGGACATGACACAACTTCAAAGGTTTCTTGGTTATGTCAACTATATTTGTGATTTCATTCCGGGATTAAGCATTCTGCTAAAGCCCCTTCACGACAGATTGAAAAAGCCTCCAGTTCCTTGGATAGATGCCCAAACCAATGCTGTTAAGCAACATAAGTTGAAAGTCAAGAATCTCCCTCTCCTAAGTCTCCCCGATCCATCTGCTTTTAAAATCGTAGAAACAGATGCGTCAAACATAGAATATGGTGGTATCTTAAAAAAAAACTAAAAATGATAAAGAAAGTATCATTGCATTTACATCAAAGCACTGGAATAGCTCACAATAGAATTATCAAACAATTAAAAAAGAAATTTTTGCAATTGTTTTATTCATATCAGAATTTCAATCCGATATATTAAACCAAAAGATTTTGCTTCGCATTGACTGCAAGGCAGCTAAGTCTGTTTTACAAAAGGATGTGCAAAATATTGCTTCAAAACATATTTTCGCCAGATGTCAAACTATTTTATTATAGATAAACTTATCATAGTTGTTCAAGCATACTTGGTCGTCATGCTTTGATGACCAAGAGGGTACACATTCTTTTCCGGGAGGTAAGGTTTATGTCCCGCACTGTTACTGTACTTTATGCTGTATTTATGAAAATCAACCTTAGGCAACTTGACTAGTGGATCTAAGATAAATAAATATATACATATATATATATATAAAGGGAAGCACAAATCTATACCTGATTTCCTAACCCGTGAATTCCTTCTAGGCAGATAAAATGCTTAAAAAACCAAAGCCCCCGCGGATAGCCTTACCAGCCCCGGAGGAAAAGCAACAATAGCAGGCTGCCACACAACAGCCTAAAGATATTTCAATTTCATAAGTTGTTCAACGACAATAGACAACAACAGTAGCTGAAAAAAGCCGCAAACAACAGAAGCTGGACCAAGCTAGCCAAAATGTAGATCTCCTGCAGACTATGCCATGAAAGGCATCCCAATGGTGGTCTTATCATAGCTGATTCCGGCCAAACCAATTTCAATTGCCCAACCTGGAAGATGGGCAGATATCGCCGAAGAAGAACCCTCTTCTAAAGATGATATTCAATTTGCACACCTGCATGCTTCCCAGTGGACGGCAAAAGATATTGAAAAATGGATACAACTCATGGGCCTTACTTCAGAAGCTCCCATGACTCCTCTCAACCAAGAGGAAGTGGCAAAGCCGATGGCACAACTCCTTGAAGCAACCGCCATATCTTACGCCAAGTCTTCTTCAGCTTCAACTTCAGCTGTGGTTGCAAAAAACACCACACCTTCAACTTCAACCGTGGCTGCTACAAGCACCACAAAGTAAGAAGTGGTGGTAAAAAAACCCAACTAATAGACAAATGGCGGTCAAAAGCCCCACAACACAGAGCACGGTGCCTTCTGCGCTAAAGCAGGCACTTTCTTCACCCGTGCCTCAGCCAATTTCTTCAGTAGGTTCTTATTCAGGGCAACCTCAATATATTCATAACGAGATGACTTACTCACTCGTCCAAACCGAGCCACATCTTTGGGATTCTAACCCTCTAGTAGTAGCCAAAAAGATGCTCGACCCAACATCCAACTTTTTCTTGAAAACTCCTATTCATAATCAGAAGTTCTATGAATTTATCCATACAGACACTCGCTCTTGTTTGTTTAAACCTTTTTTGGACAGAACCCAAACCAATATCACCCATACCATAGTGTGGATAAACAAAATCATCTCGCCGAAGGAATGAGGTGATCACCCTATGAAAGTCAGAAAACTTTCCCAGCCATTTTCTCCCCAATTTTTCAGTTACTATGATTATAGGGATGCGTGGTTTAATGTGCTGACCTTTCAAAAACATACCAACAAACACTCATATTTTCTCCTTTGGGTCAAAAACTTTCCAGTAGATTTTCCCCAATGGTTTCTGCACTAATGGTGGCCTATTTACGGCCATTTGGCAGATATATTTCCTCCACCAGTGAAAGAAGGATTTGAGTATTTCTGTTCCAGATTTTACGGAGACCAGCACATTCCCCAGTTGCTCCAATTTTCCTTTAGATTCCACATCCCATGGATATACACCCAGAAGTTTATCTTCGACAAACGGGAAGAATTCAGAGGTTAGCATTGGTTAGCCATACAAGGCTACTGTAAGTGGTACAAGGCATGGAGGGATTCCACGAAAATTTACTTACCAGCAATTGGAAAATGGTTGTCCAGCAACCCCAAATTTCTTTCACCTACAGATGTAGTAGACACTTTTTTTGCAGCAGAGAAGGCTAGTTCAAGCAAAGTTAGCAGGATCTACCAGCAAAGAAGACTACATCCAAGAGATGGAAAACCTTCTACAACGGCTCAAGGGAAAGGTTCTCGATCAACATTCATCCAGTTCGTCTGAAGAATAATCAGAAGAAGAGAATGGCCCAGACTATGACCTAGAATAAGTCAAAATCAGGATCAATTTTTCACTGACATTAGATATGATGCCTGCAAAGAATTTTGCACAAGGTTACTGTAGCAATGTTACTGTAGATTACTGTGCACTTATCACTGTAGATTATTGTGCACTTTTCACTGTAGCAAAACACTGTACACTTTCATTGTAGCACGGTCTATAATTCTATAAATACACCCCCTCACTCACGGAAGAAGGGATTCTCAATCCTTCTCCCAAATTTTAGATACTTCTCCCTACACATTTCTCTCTCTAAATCCTCTCAACACTTAGGAGCTCTATACCCTGAAAGCTTTTAATTTTTAATTTTTTAATATTTGTATTTTAATTTCTTATTATCAATAACACTTCTAGACGGCTCTCCCGCCAGATTTTATGTTTTAATCTTGCATTAACATATTTGCATTCGGTCAGCTCTGCTGCCTATTTTATTTAGCATACGCTTGCATATGATCGGCTTTGCCATCTGAGTTTAATTTTATTACTAGCTTCCTTTTGCTTACATCCCTCGCATTTCCCAGTCCCCTCTACCCCCTCGTGGACTAGCTTCCGCCCCCTCTGGTATCATATAAAAGCGTATGCTAAAAAAAAAGGCGGTAGAGCCGACCGAATGCAAATATGGTAATGCAAGATTAAAACATAAAATCTGCCGTAGAGAAATCCAGAAGCGTTACTGATAATAAGAAATTAAAATACAAATACTAAAAAATTGAAACTTAACAGTAATCTACCCTCTTCCGTGAGTGAGGGGGTCTATTTATAAGATTATAGACCGTGTTACAGTGAAAATGCACAGTGTTTTGCTACAGTGAAAGTGAATAGTAATCTACAGTGATTAGTGCATAGTAATCTACAGTAACATTGCTACAGAACTTCTGAAAAATTCTCTGATGGCATCATATCTAAAGTCAGTGAAAAATTGGTCCTGATTTTGACTTATTCTGGGTCATAGTCTGGCCATCCTCTTCTTCTGATTGTTCTTCAGACGAACTGTATGAATGTT
Source organism: Nicotiana obtusifolia (assembly GCA_002018475.1). Lineage (NCBI taxonomy): Eukaryota > Viridiplantae > Streptophyta > Magnoliopsida > Solanales > Solanaceae > Nicotiana > Nicotiana obtusifolia. The sequence continues at coordinate 14,818 of MCJB01049006.1, forward strand.
GATCGCGAACCTTTCCCTTGAGCTGTTGTATAAGGTTTTCCATCTCCTGGATGTAGTCTTCTTTGCTGGTTGAGCCCGCTAACTTTACTTGAACTAGCCTTCTCTTATGCAAAAATGAAGTGTTTGCTACATCTGTAGGTGACAGAAATTTAGGGTTGCTGGAAAACTATTTTCCAAGTGCTGGTAAGTAAGTTTCCGTGGCATCCCTCCATGCCTTGTACCATTTACAATAGCCTTGAAGGGCTAACCAAGGCATACCTCTAAATCCTTCCTGTTTGTGGAAAACAAACTTTTGGGTGTATATCCATGGGATGTGGAATATGAGAGAAAATTGGAGCAATTGGGGAATGTGCTGGTCTTCGTGAAATCTAGAACAGAAATACTCAAATCCTTCATTCACTGGTGGAGGAAATATATCTGCCAAATGGCCCTAAATAGGCCACTATTAGTGCAGAAACAATTGGGGAAAATCTACTGGCAAGTTTTTGCCCAAAAGGAGAAAATATGAGTGTTTGTTGGTATGGTTTTGAAAGGTCAGCGCATTAAACCACGCATCCCGATAATCATAGTAAAATTGAAAATTTTGGGATAAAATGGCTGGGAAAGTTTTCTGACTTTCATAGGGTGATCACCTCATTCATTCGGCGAGATGATTTTGTTTATCCACACTGTGGTATGGGTAACATATGTTTGCATTTTGTCAAAAAAAGGTTTAAATAGACAAGAGCAAGTGTCTGTATGGATAAATTCATAGAACTTCTGTTTATGAATAGGAGTTTTCTGGAAAAAGTTGGATGTTGGGTCGAGCAGCTTATTAGCTACTACTAGAGGGTTAGAATCCCAAAGATGTGGCTCGGTTTGGACGAGTGAGTAAGTCATCTCGTTCTGAATATATTGAGGTTGCCCTGAATATGAACCTACTGAATAAATTGGCTGAGGCACGGGTGAAGTAAGTGCCTGCTTAGACGCAGAAGGCACCGTGCTCTATATGGTGAGGCTTTTGGCCACCACTTGTCTTTTAGTGTTGTTTTTTACCACCACTACTTTCTTTATGGTGCTTGTAGCAGCCACGGTTAATCTAGACGTTTAGAATCTCTATAACAGAGTAGAAGTGATGTGTCTTATCCTTAAATGAATAAAGGCTTAGCGGCTATATCTGCTAAGCTAAAATGGATGTAGTAAAATTCTTCCTATACTTTTCAATAGATTTGATGTTGAGATGTTTGATTTCCTCATGGTCTGAGTCGAGAGGAATAGCTTGCTCAATGGTAGACATGTGATAATAATTTGTCAAGATCCATTTTTTAGACTTGTAAATTATTGACTGGGGATGTTTAGGGATTTTTCAGTCGTCAATTGATTGCTGCAAATCAGAGAAACTAATCTATTCTTTGAGCATAAAATTGGAAGAAGAGGAGGAAGAAGAAGAAGAACTCGTAGATCTAGATGAGATGAGTGAAAGTAAGACATTTGAATGATTAAAATGCTTCCTATCCTTGGCTCGAGAGACCAAGTGGTTTCATAAAGAAGTGATTCAAGTTCTTAACTCAACTGTATGTGGAAGAGTCAGATCTGGTATTGAACTTCATAGATCTATAACTTTTAAGGCCTTGTAAAAGGTCTGTTCAGATTTTATCTTACTATAGTGCTTAGCATTAAATATAGAGGGTAGATATGTAAGTATACAAATTCTTTTTCTCAAAAGGGCTAATGTTTATGATTTTTCTACAGAGAACTATTTCTAAATGACCTAAATGTTTTTAAACCATCTGCAAGCCTACCAGGTACATTTACAGGCATCACCTTGCCATAATCCCTGGGAACCACGCTTACAGTGCAGATCCGGAAGGATCCCAGTGCCATCTTCAAAGATTCTTCGTATTACAAGCATATATTTAACCATTTTATGGAAAAGAATCAGTAGATCTGCAGATCTATCATTAGATCTAACATCTTTACACTATAACAAGATAAAGTAAGAACAACTCTCAAACTTAACCATAAATAAACAGATCCATGAGTTTCAAACTAGAACTAGCAGTACCACATAACAGTATGTTAAAAACAAGAATCACATCCTTACTTCCCCACTAGCTCTGATACCAGAGGGGGCGAAAGCTACTCATGCAGAAGAAATTAGGACATAAAAGCAAGACAAGAGCTTGATAGACTTGTCCTCCAACAATTGTCTAATGAGCCACAAAAGCTCAAAGATGTTGTACAGTAAGTTGCAACCGTTGACCAAGACGATGATGAAACAGAATCCTTCTTAGGACATCTTTCCTCTATAAGGATTCAGAAATACCATGTTAGGGTAACTCTCATCGTCAGTAAATCTTTTGTTTGGATTGGCATAGCTTTATTTGACACCGGAGCAGACAGAAGCTGCATCCAAGAAGGTGTCATTCCAACCAATGTTTTCGTAAAAACCAAGGAACACCTAAGGGCCGCCAATGGTGAAAAACCTAAAATCACTTACAAACTTCTTTCTGTAAAGGTCACGACCTCCCCATAGGAACCAAACTGGTTCATCCAGACTCCATTTCTCTTAGCAAAAGACCTTGTTCTGATTTGCCAATGGCATTTTTGAAACGTAAAAGGCACATTGTTGGGCTTCCGTACTAGCCTGACTTTGACGAGAAACACATCCCAACTAAAGCTCGACCCATTCAAATGAATCACGAGCTTACAATGCATTGTCAAAAATAGATCAATGATTTCTTAGACAAAAAGATAATTTCCCCTTCAAAGTCTCTCTGGAGTTGTGCGGCATTCTATGTCAACAAAAACTCCGAAATCCAGGGCGGAATCCCTTGCTTGGTTATCATCTATAAGTATCTTAAAACAACAGTTAGATGGATTAGGTATCCTATTCCTAATAAGAAAGACTTATTACAAAGAGTCTAGTCTGCCACAATATTCTCTAAATTTGATTTAAAATCAGGATTTTGGCAAGTACTAATCGACCCGAAAGACAGGTACAAAACTGCTTTTACAGTCCCTTTTGGACAGTACGAATGGAACGTGATTTCATTCGGATTAAAGAACGTCCATTCTGAATTTTACAAGATAATAAATGATATCTTTAATCCATATTCCAGTTTTGTTATAACTTATATAGATGATGTCTTGATTTTCTCAACAAACATCGACCAACATTTCAAACATCTAGGCATTTTCTTTAACACTATCAAAGAAAATGGATTAGCTATGTCTAGAACTAAGTACAGCTTATTCCAGACAAATATCATGTTCCTTGGTCATAACATCCAATAAGGGACTATTACTCCTATTTAGCGATCTCTCCAGTTTACTGACAAATTCCCATATCAAATCCTGGAGAAGGCACAACTTCAAAGGTTTCTTGGTTGTGTCAACTATATTTGTCATTTCAATCCGGGATTAAGCATTCTGCTAAAGCCCCTTCAAAATAGATTGAAAAAGCCTCCAGTTCCGTGGCCAGATGCCCAAACCAATGCTATCAAGCAACTTTAGTTGAAAGTCAAGAATCTCCCTCTCCTAAGTCTCCCCGATCCATCTTCTTTTAAAATCGTAGAAACAGATGCGTACATAGGATATGGTGGTATCTTATAACAAATTAAAAATGATAAAGGCAGTATCATTGCTTTTACATCAAAGCACTGGAATAGCTCACAACAGAACTATCCAATAATTAAAAAAGAAATTTTGTCAATTGTTTTATGCATTTCGAAATTTCAATACGATTTATTAAACAAAATTTTTGCTTCGCATTGACTGCAAGGCAGCTAAGTCTGTAAAGGTAGCTAAGTCTGTTTACAAAAGGATGTGCAAAATATTGCTTCAAAACATATTTTTGCCAGATGGCAAGCTATTTTATCAATTTTTGATTGATAATGAATATATAAAGGGAATCTTAAATTCCATACCAGATTTCCTAACCCATGAATTCCTTCAAGGCAAATAAAATGCCTAAAAAACCAAAGCCCCCGCGGTTAGCCTTACCAGCCCTGGAGGAAAAGCAACCACAGCAGGCTGCCACACAAAAACCAAAAGATGTTTCAATTTCAGTAGTTGTTCAATAAAAACAGGCAACAACAGTAGCTGCAAAAAAGCAGCAAACAACATAAGCTGGACCAAGCCAGCCAAAATGTAGATTGCCTGCAGACTATGCCATGAAAGGCATCCCAATGGCGGTGTCATCACAGCCAATTCCGGCCAAACCAATTTCAATTGCCCAACCTTGAAGATAGGCTGATGTCACCTATCTTAAGAACCCTCTTCTGCAGTTGATATTCAAATTTCACAGCCGCATGCTTCGTAGTGGACGGCAAAAGATTTTGAAAAATGGATACAACTCATAGGCCTTACGTTAAAAGCACCCATGAATCCTCTCAACCAATAGGAAGTGGCAAAGTCGATGGCGCAACTCCTTGATGCAGCCGCCATATCTTCCGCCAGGTCTTTTTCATCTTTAACTTCAGCTGTGATTGCAAAAAGCACCATACCTTGAGCTTCAACCGTGGCTACTACAAGCACCACAAAGAAAGAAGTGGTGGTAAAAAACCCCCACTAATAGACAAATGGCGGCCAAAAGCCCCACTACATAGAGCACGGTGCCTTCTGCGCCTAAGCAGGTACTTTCTTCACCTGTGCCTCAGCCAATTTCTTCAGTAGTTCCTTATTCCGGGGAACCTCAATATATTAAGAATGAGATGACTTACTCACCCATGCAAACCGAGCCACATCTTTCGGATTCTAACCTTCTAGTAGTAGCCAAAAAGATGCTCGACTCAACATCCAACTTTTTCTTGAAAATCCTATTCATAACCAGAAGTTCTATGAATTTATCCTTATAGACACTCACAGTGTGGATAAACAAAATCATCTTGCCGAAGGAATGGGGTGATCACCCTATGAAAGTCAAAAAACTTTCCCAGCCATTTTTCCCCAATTTCTCAGTTACTATGATTATAGGGATGCGTGGTTTAATGCGCTGACCTTTCAAAACCATACCAACAAACACTCATATTTTCTCCTTTGGGGCAAAAACTTCCCAGTAGATTTTCCCTAATGGTTTCTACACCAATGGTGGCCCATTTTCGGCCATTTGGAAGATATATTTCCTCCACCAGTGAAAGAAGGATTTGATATCAAAGCTCGTAGTCCACTCAATAAGGAAATCAAACTTCTCAATATCAAATCTATTAAAAAATATAGAAAGAAATATAGTTACATCCATTTTGGTTTAGTACAAATAGCTTCTAAGCCTTTATGCAGTGAAGGATTGGACACATCACTTCTATTCTATCTTAGAGATTCTAGATTTCTAGAGTTCAGTGATTCATTGCTAGGAATGGTTGAAACCAGTGTTTGCAATGGTCCAATTTCTTTCAACTGTTTCCTTGACTTCACAATCTTCTTGACCCTTAATGTTACGACTTCTAATTATAAGACTAAAGCTGGTTCTCTTACAGTAGCAATTATTTACAGAATCCAGTATAAGGCCATGAGTTCCGCCTTTAACACTGGAGCTATGAAAACTACTCACAAAGGTGAAATTATTCTCTTTCAGACAGATCAACAGAGATCTCATCTGCCTATTCCTAAGCCAATTTCTTGGAATCAGGTTTCTCTGCCTGAAAACTGGCTTCTGCAAGATGCCACTCCTGCTCAAAAACTGCACAACGCGGTAGTTTCCCAGATGCAACAACTCCCTTCCGGATCTATGCAAGTTTACTTTAAGAGGTCCCTTAGCCAACGAATTAGTTCCTATGCCTCATCGCAGTCTGAAATCCCATAAATTCATTCTGGTAGTCATTTAGTGTCCTTATATCCCACTAGAATCGAGACAGTTGACTTTGAATCTACAGTTCCATAAGCTAGGTATATGGTAGAAATACCAAAGACATTTCCCTCTGCCGACACTACCTACAGCCGACCATATTCTCCAACTTATACATCACTAGGTGCCGAATTAGGAGATGACAATATCATTAGTGCTTTGGAGATAGAATTTTAAATTGATAAAAAAGGTCTCCAAAAGGAATTTTACACTCCTGTAAATCTTTTCAAAAGAATTTGGTTCTTAGAAAAATAAAAAGGAGAAGAAAGAAAGAAAATTCAAATAATTTTCTATGATAGTCTAAATGTCATTAAACAACTAATTAATTTCTTTGAATGGTTTAAAATTTATGCTGATTATAACTAGATCGATTTCCCTTTTTCAAACTCAATTAATGCATCAAAAATATGGAGAACCAATACTGGCGAAGAAGTTATTTCCGAACTTCCTCCGTCATAAGGATTTTCGACAAGCTTTGCTAGCAGCTCCGTTACAGCCTCACCTTTCAAAAAGAGAACTGAGCCAATCATTAGCAAAAATATTAAAAGCATTTTTGAACAAAATAATTACACTAACAAGTATTTACTAACACTTGGATAATACTTGGTTTCAAATTCATCTTCAGCTTATCTAAAGAAACCAAAAGTAGGAACCTCCACTCCTACAACTCCTTTATTTAAACCATACGAGATCCCTAGAACCCATACTAGAGAACTTGTTATGCACCGCCCTACAGATTCTCCCAAGCTCTCTGAACCGCAATAGAGGATTGCGGAAATAGAAAAATCCTTAACAATCCAGGACACTCCAATCCGACAGATGGAAGATTCCTCTTCTAAGATCGTAGGAGCTCTAGGAGATACTGATTCAGATAAGGAATCTGAACAATTTTCAAAAATTTCTCTAGTAGACAAGCCTCCTCTAGAAATGGCACCTATTAAGTCAGAATTTCTCAACTGGCGAAAGCCTAAAAAACTCTATTACCCTAGAGCTACACATCTTGACGTGGTCTTAGAAGAGAGACCTAATACCATGCAGAATAATTATAATGCTCAAAATATCTATGAGTGAAATATCGATGGTTGTTCCGAATATAATATTCTTTCCAAATTACAGCAGATGACCATGGTGGCCACTGCTTACAAAACCTCCCATAATTGTTTGGACCAGAGTACTACTCATGTCTTAGTCACTGGTTTTACAGGCCAACTTAAGGGATGGTGGGATACCCATTTAAGAGACGAGGAAAACAACAAATTTTCCAAGCCGTGAAATTAGATGAATTAGGGTAACCAATCCTAAAAGATTGTGAAAAAATTCCTTATTCTATCAACACGTTGTACACAATTATCAAAACATTCGTAGGTTGTCCAGGTATCTTTAGGGAAAAATCCTCTGAAATACTTAATAACCTCAAGTGCAAAACTCTTTCAGATTTTAGGTGGTATATGGATTCCTTCTTGACCAAGATCTACGAAAGACTAGATAGGGATCTCCCTTATAGGAAAGAGAAATTCCTTGATGGCTTGCCTAAGTCCCTTAGATATTTAGTCAAAGAAGAATTTAAGAGTCAATATTCTGGTGATATTGTTCCTTATGATCAAATCACCTATTGCCAGATAGTTAGCCAGATTCAACAAGTTGGTCTTAAAATCTTTAAGCAAGACAAAATGCATAGGCAACTTGCCAAAGATATCACTTGTCAACCTAGTCCCCGCCCTATCTGGTATCATAGCCAGTGGGGAAGTAAGGATGTGATTCTTGTTTTTAATAGACTTTATGTGGTACTGCTAGATCTAGTTTGAAACTCACTGATCTCTTTATTTATGGTTAAGGTTGAGAGTTGTTCTTGCTTTATCTTGTTATAGTGTAATGATGTTAGATCTGATGATAGATCTGTAGATCTACTGATTCTTTTCCATAAAATAGTTAAACATATTCTTATAATACAAAGAATCTTGGAAGATGGCACTGGGATCCTTTCGGATCTGCACTCTAAGCGCGGTTCACAGGGATTATGGCGATGTGGTGCCTGCAAAAGTACCTGGTAGGCTTGCAGATGGTTTAAAAACCTTTGTGTCATGTAGAAGTAATTCTTTGTAGAACAATCATAAATATTAACACTTTTGAGTAAAAGAATCAGTATACTTACAGATCTACGCTCTATATCTAACACTAAGCACTATAGTAAGATAAAATCTGAACAGACCTCTTACAATGCCTTAAAAGTTATAGATATATGAAGTTTAACACCAGATCTGACTCTTCCACATATAGTAGAGTTAGGAACATGAATAACTTCTTCATGAAACCACTTGGTCTCTCGAGCCAAGGATAGGAAGAATTTTAATCATTCAAATGTCTTACTTTCACTCACTTTCATCTAGATCTACGAGTTCTTCTTCTTCTAACTCTTCTTCCAATTTTAAGCTCAAAGAAGAGATTAGTTTCTCTGATTTTCAGCAATCAATTGACGACTGGAAGATCCCTAAACATCCCCAGTCAACAATTTATAAGTCTCAAAAATGGAGCTTGACAAGTGATTATCATATATCTACCATTGAGCAAACTATTCCTCTGGAATTAGACCATGAGGAAATAAAATTTCCTCCCTACTAGCTCTGATACCAGAGAGGGCGGAAGCTAGTCCCCTATGGGGTAGAGGGGACTAGGAAATGCGAGGAATATAAGAAAAAGGAACCAAGTAATGAAATTAAACTCAGGCGGCAAAGCCGACCATATGCAAGCTTATGCTAAATAAAATAGGCGGCAGAGCTGACCGAATGCAAGTATGTTAATGCATTAAAACATAAAATCTGGTGACAGAGCCATCCATAAAGGTTATTGACAATAAGAAATTAAAATAGAAATATTAAAAAATTGAAACTTAAAAGCTTTATAGAGCTCTTAAGTGTTGAGAGGAATTAGAGAGAGAAATGTGTAGAGAGAAGTATCCAAAATTTAGGAGAAGGAATGAATCCCCTATTCCGTGAGTGAGGGGGTCTATTTATAGAATAATAGACCGTGCTATAGTGAAAGTGTACTGTATTTTTCTACAGTAAAAAGTGCATAGTAATCTACAGTGAGAAGTGCACAGTAATCTACAGTAACATTGCTATGGTAAATTTCTGGAAAATTCTTTGCTGGCGTCATATCTGATGTTAGCGACAAATTGGTCCTGATTTTGACTTATTCTGGGTCATAGTCAGGGTCATCCTCTTCTTCACTTGAACGTTGATCCGGAACCTTTCACTTGAGCTGTTGTAGAAGGTTTTCCATCTTCTGGATGTAGTCTTCTTTGCTGGTAGAGCCTGCTAACTCTACTTGAATTAGCCTTCTCTACTGCAAAAATGAAGTGTTTGCTACTTTCGTGGCATCCCTCCATGCCTTGTACCACTTACAGTAGCCTTGAAGGGCTAACCAAGGCATACCTCTGAATCCTTCCTGTTTGTGGAAAACAAACTTCTACGTGTATATCCATGGGATGTGGAATATGAGGAAAAATTGGAGCAACAGGAGAATGTGCTAGACTCCGTGAAAACTAGAACATAAATACTCAAATCCTTCTTTCACTGGTGGAGGAAATATATCTGCCAAATGGCCGTAAATAGGCCACCATTGGTACAGAAACCATTGGGGAAAATCTACTGGCAAGTTTTAGCTCCAAAGAAGAAAATATGAGTGTTTGTTGGTACGTTTTTGAAAGGTCAGTGCATTGAACCACATATCCCTATAATCATAGAAGCTGAAAAATTGGGGGAAAAATGGCTGGGAATGTTTTCTGACTTTCATAGGGGGATCACCCATTCCTTCGGCGAGATGATTTTGTTTATCCACACTGTGGTATGGGTGACATAGTTTTGGGGTTTTTCCAAAAAAAGGTTTAAACAGACAAGAATGAGTGTCTATAAGGATAAATCGATTGAACTTCTGGTTATGAATAGGAGTTTTCTGGAGAAAGTTGGATGTTGGGTCGAGCATCTTTTTGGCTACTGCCAGAGGGTTTGAATCCCAAAGATGTAGCTCAGTTTTGACGAGTGAGTAATTCATCTTATTCTTACTATATTGAGGTTATCTCGAGTAAGGACCTATTGAAGAAATTGGTTGAGACACGGGTGAAGAAAGTGCCTGCTTAGGCGCAGAAGGCACCGTGCTCTGTGTAGTGGGGCTTTTGGCCACCACTTGTCTTTTAGTGGGGGTTTTTCCTCCACTTTTTTCTTTGTGGTGCTTGTTGGAGCCACGGTTGAAGTTGAAGGCGTGGTGCTTTTTGCAACCACAGGTGAAGTTGAAGCTGAATAAGACCTAGCGGAATATATGGCGGCTGATTTAAGGAGTTGCACCATCGACTTTGCCCCTTCCTCGTGGTTGAGAGAAGTCATGGGTGCTTTTGAAGTAAGGCCCATGAGTTGTATCCATTTTTCAAAATCGTTTGCCGTCCACTGCGAAGCATGCGGCTGTGATGAGACCACCATTGGGATGCCTTTCATGGAATAGTCTGCAGGCGATCTACATTTGGGTTGGCTTGGTCCAGCTTCTGTTGTTTACTGTTTTTCCGTAGATACTGTTATTTTTTAACAACTGCTAAAATTGAAACATCTTTAGGCTGTTGTGTGGCAGCCTGGTGTTGTTGCTTTTCCTCCCGGGCTGGTAAGGCTAACCGCAAAGGCTTTGTTTTTTCAGGCATTTTATCTGCCTTGAAGGAATTCACGGGTTAGGAAATCAGGTATGGAATTTGAGCTTCCCTTTACATATTCAATATCAAAATAAAAATTTGATAAAATAGCTTGCCATCTGGCGAAAATATATTTTGAAGCAATCTTTTGCACATCCTTTTGTAAAACAGACTTAGCTGCCTTGCAGTCAATGCGAAGAAAAAAGTTTTGGTTTAATAAATCGTATTGAAATTTCTATATGCATAAAAAAAATTGCTAAAATTTCTTTTTTAATTGTTGGATAGTTCTGTTGTGAGCTATTCAAGTGCTTTGATGTAAAAGCAATGATACTTTCTTTATCATTTTTAATTTGTATTAAGATAAAATCATATCCTAAGTCTGACGCATCTGTTTCTACGATTTTAAAAGCAGATGGATCGACGAGACTTAGGAGAGAGATATTTTTCACTTTCAACTTAAGTTGCTTGACAACATTGGTTTTGGCATCCATTTAAGGAACTGGAGGCTTTTTCAATATGTCGTGAAGGGGCTTTAGCAGAATGCTTAATCCTGGAATGAAATCACAAATATATTTGAGACAACCAAGAAACCTTTGAAGTTGTGTCTAATCCATTTTCTTTGATAGTGTTAAAGAAAATGCCTAGATGTTTGAAATGTTGGTCGATGTTTGTTGAGAAAATCAAGACATCATCTATATAAGTTATAACAAAACTGGAATATGGATTAAAGATATCATTCATTATCTTCTGAAATTCAGAAGGGGCATTCTCTAATCCGAATGGCATCACGTTCCATTTGTACTGTCCGAAAGGGACTGAAAAAGCAGTTTTGTACCTGCCTTTTGGGTCGATTTGAACTAGCCAAAATCCAGATTTTAAATCAAATTTAGAGAAAATTTTGGCAGCATAGACTCTTTGCAATATGTCTTTCTTGTTAGGAATAGGATTCCTAATCCATCTAAGTGCTGCGTTAAGAGGCTTATAGTTGATAACCAAGCAAGGGACTTCGCTCTCGATTTCGGAGTTTTTTGTGACATAGAATGCCGCACAACTTTAGGGAGACTTTGAAGGGGAAATTATCTTTTTGTCTGAGAGATCATTGATGTCTTTTTGACAATGCATTGTAAGCTTGTGATTCATTTGAATGGGTCGAGATTTAGTTGGGATGTTTTTCTCGTTAAAGTCAGGCTCGTATGGAAGCCCAACAATGTGCCTTTTACGTTTCCAAAATGCCATTGGCATATTGGATCAAAGATCCTGTTGAATCTTAACTTCTAAACAATTAACTTTAGAAGAAATTACAAAATCAGTTAACTGCTTCTGTATTCTTTGGAAAGCTACATCTTCTTTTAAAAACATAATTTGTTTTTCTTTATTTTGCAACGAATGTATAACTTCATAAGTTGGAGGCTTATGGAAAGGAAGAAGGGCGTTGCTTGTTGGATAATCCACATAAATGCCTTTGTTCGTAATCAGCTATGGTTTGCAAAGTTGAATGAAAGGAATACCTAGGATTACTGCATTGAAATGTTCTTTTGCTAAGAGAAATGGAGTCTGGATGAACCAGTTTAGTTCCTCTGGGGAGTTCGTGACCTTTATAGAAGGATGTTTGTAAGTGATTTTAAGTTTTTCACCATTGGCGGCCCTTAGGCGTTCCTTGGTTTTTACGAACAAACTTGGTTGGAATGACACCTTCTTGGATGCAGCTTCTGTCTTCTCCAGTGTCAAATAAAGCTATGCTAGTCCAAACAAAAGATTTACTAACGATGAGAGTTATCGTAACATGGTATTTCTGAATCCTTATAGAGGAAAGATGTTCTGAGAAGGATTTTGTTTCATCATCGTCTTGGTCAAAGGTTGCATCTACCTGTACAACCTCTTTGAGCTTTTGCGGCTCATTAGACAATTGTTGGAGGACAAGTCTATCAAGCTCTTGTCTTGCTTTTATTTCCCTAATTTCTTATTTCAGGTGTACTATCTCATATTGAAGGTCTGAGATGGTCACCTTTGAGACCTTAGGACTATTAGAGGGAAACCTCTTCAAAATATCAGTAATGTTGTAGGTATTGGCTACTTAGAGATGATTTTGAAGAGTTGATGACGAGGGTGTTGAAGGCTTATTAAGGACTATCTTAAGTTTCCCTAAATAATCCTTTTTAAGTTCAGGATCTTGAAGATCGCCAATTACTTCAAGAAGAAGATCTTGTTCTTTCGTGAGAACATAGATCTGACAGAGGTAATCTTGGTCAGACTCCCCTGAAGATGTAGTGGATGAATTTAAGTCATCTTCTAGGATATTGTTAAATTGTTCGTCGTCGGACATTTCTTTATCTGTAATATCCGAAGATTCACTTAATTCAACATGCGATTTCTCTATATTGTTTAGAGTAGGTTCGTCAAGTTGTAGGCTCTTGATCTTCTAAGAGACTTTGCAAAACTTGGCGATGTGGCCTGGTTTTCCACACTCGAAACATTTGCCAGTAGAAGTAGAAGTCTTGCCATTTTTAGTAAAGGATTTAGAAGACTTATTTTTTGTGTATGAAAGATTCCTTTTCCTATTGGAATTGTATTTTCGAATATTAGAAGAATCAGGTTTAGAACTTTTCTTCATATGAGGTTTACTACCACACGAAGGAAGATTAAATTGTTCGCAGAAACTTCCTAAGTCACTACGTCGTTGTGCCTTATCTTTGGTAAGTTGCCTAAGCACTTTGTCTTGCCTACAGATTTTAAGAGCAACTTGTTGAATCTGGCTAACTATCTGGCCATAGGTGATTTGATCGTAAGGTACAATATCACCGGAATATCGACTCTGAAATTATTCTTTGACTAAATCTCTAAGAGACTTAGGCAAGCCATCTAGGAATTTCTCTTTCCAGTGAGGGAGATTCCCATCTGGTCTTTCGGAGATACTGGTCAAGAAGAACCCTTATACCGCCTAAAATTTGAAAGAGTTTTGCATTTGAGGTTGTTAAGTATTTCAGAGGATTTTTCTCTAAAATTACCTGTACAACCTACGAATGTTTTGATGAATGTGTAAATCAACAGGTTGATAGAATCAGAGATCTGTTTCAACATCTTTTAGAATTGGTTGTCCTAATTCATCTAATTTCACGGCTTGGAAAATTTGTTGTTTTTCCTCGTCACTTAAATGGGTATTCCACCACCCCTTAAGTTGGCCTGTAAAACCAGCGACTAAGACATGAGTAGTACTCTGGTCCAAACAATTGTGGGAGGTTTTGTAAGAAGTGGCCACCATGGTCATCTACTTTAATTTAGGAAGAATATTATATTCGGAATAGCCATCGATATTCCACTCATAGATATTTTGAGCATTATAATTATTATGCATGGTATTAGGTCTTTCTTCTAAGACCACGTCAGGATGTGTAGCTCTAGGGTAATAGAGTTTTTGAGGCTTTCGCCAGTTGGAAAATTCTGACATAAATAGGTGCCATTTCTAGAGGAAGCTTGTCTTCTAGAGAAATTTGTGAAAATTGTTCAGATTCATTATCTGAATCGGTATCTCCTATAGCTCCTACGATCTTAGCAGAGGAATCTTCCATCTGTCGGACTGGAGTGTCCTGGATTGTTAAGGAACTAATTCATTGGCTAAAGGACCTCTTAAAGTAAACTAGAATAGATCCGGATGGCAGTTGTTGGATCTGGGAAACTACCGTGTTTTGCAGTTTTTTAGCAGGAGTGGCATCTTGCAGAAGCCAGTTTTCAGGCAGAGAAACTTGATTCCAAGAAATTGGCTTAGGAATAGACAGATGAGATCTCTGCAGATCTGTTTGAAAAATAACAATTTTACCTTTGTGAGTAGTTCTCATATCTCTAGTGCTAAAGGCCGAACTCATGGCCTTATACTGGATTCTGTAAATAATTACTACTAGAAGAGAACTAGCTTTAGTCTTATATTTAGAAGTCTTAACATTGAGGGTCAAGGCATCTAAAATATTTTGTATCTTTAAGGGAGACTGTGAAGTTAGGGAAACATTCGAAATAAATTGGACCATTGCAAAGATCGGTTTCAACCATTCCTAGCAATGAGTCATTGAACTCTAGAAATCTAGAATCTCTAAGACAGAGTAGTAGTGATGTGTCCAATCCTTCTCTAGATAAAGGCTTAGCGGCTATTTGTACTAAATCAAAATAGATGTAATTATATTTCTTCCTATATTTTTTAATAGATTAGATATTGAGAAGTTTGATTTCCTCATGGTCTGATTCTAGAGGAATAGTTTGCTTAATGGTAGACATATGGTAACCACTTGTCAAGCTCCATTTTTGAGACTTGTAAATTGTTGACTAGGGATGTTTAGGGATTTTCTAGTCGTCAATTGATTGCTGCAAATCAGAGAAACTAATCTCTTCTTTGAGCTTAAAATTGGAAGAAGAGGAGGAAGAAGAAGAACTCGTAGATCTAGAGGAGAGTCAGTGCAAGTAAGACATTTGAATGATTAAAATGCTTCCTATCCTTGGCTCGAGAGACCAAGTGGTTTCATAAAAAAGTTATTCAAGTTCTTAACTCTACTGTTTGTGGAAGAGTCAGATCTGGTATTAAACTTCATAGATCTATAACTTTTAAGGCCTTGTAAGAGGTCTGTTCAGATTTTATCTTACTATAGTACTTAGCATTAGATATAGAGGGAAGATTTGTAAGTATACTAATTCTTTTACTCAAAAGGGCTAATGTTTATGATTGTTCTACAAAGAATTACTTCTACATGAACCAAAGGTTTTTAAACCATCTACAAGCCTACCAGGTACATTTACAGGCATCACCTTGCCATAATTCCTGGGAACCACGCTTACAGTGCAAATCCGAAAGGATCCCAGTGCCATCTTCAAAGATTCTTCATATTACAAGCATATCTTTAACCATTTTATGGAAAAGAATGAGTAGATCTGATCAGATCTAACATCTTTATACTATAACAAGATAAAGTAAGAATAACTCTCAAACTTAACCATAAATAAATAGATCCGTGAGTTTCAAACTAGATCTAGCAGTACCACACAACAGTATGTTAAAATCAAGAATCACATCCTTACTTCCCCACCGGCTTTGATACCAGAGGGGGCGAAAGCTACTCATGCAGAAGAAATTAGGGAAATAAAAGCAAGACAAGAGCTTGATAGACTTGTCCTTCAACAATTGTCTAATGAGCCACAAAAGCTCAAAGGTGTTGTACAGTAAGTTGCAACCTCTGACCAAGACGATGATGAAACATAATCCTTTTTAGGACATCTTTCCTCTATAAGGATTCAGAAATACCATGTTAGGGTAACTCTCATCGTCAGTAAATCTTTTGTTTGGACTGTCACAGCTTTATTTGACACCAGAGAAGACAGAAGCTGCATCCAAGAAGGTGTCATTCCAACCAAGTTTTTCGTAAAAACCAAGGAACGCCTAAGGGTCGCCAATGGCGAAAAACTTAAAATCACTTATAAACTTCCTTCTGTAAAGGTCACGACCTCCCCAGAGGAACCAAACTGGTTCATCCATACTCCATTTCTCTTAGCAAAAGACCTTTGCAATGCAGTAATCTTAGGTATTCTTTTCATTCAACTTTGCAAACCACATCTGGTTATGTAAAAAGGCAGTCATGTGGATTATCTCACAAGCAATGTCCTTCTTCCTTTCCATATGCCTCCAACTTATGAAGTCATACATTATTTGCAAAATAAAGAAAAACAAATTATGTTTTTAAAAGAAGATGTAGCTTTCCAAGGAATACATAAGCAGTTAACTGATTCTGTAATTTATTCTAAAATTAAATGTTTAGAGGCTAAGATTCAACAGGAGCTTTTTTCCAATTTCCAATGACATTTTGGAAATGTTTCAGCAACATATCTGTCAGAGCCCTTTTAGATGAATAAGGACAACCAATATACATATATATATATATATATATATATATATATATATATATATATATATATATTGTGCGATCCAAATATATATAAGTTAATATGAAATTATTCAACAACAGTCAAGCATGGGAAAGTTCACTACATAACACCAAGAAAATGAAGACACAAAATTCAACAAGGAAACGCAAATTCAAACAAAGTAAGATGGGCAACCCAGTACCCAAGAACTAGTCTACCATACATAATGACAAGGCTTCCACAAAGCATTAACACATAACCAATCTAATAGTTACCCAATCGGACTAAGCATAGAAAAGTAGAACATGAAATGAGTAAAGGTGTATGGCAGATAAAAACATGTATCAAATAGAGGTATTTAATAAATGAGATCATATAACAAGTAGGGACATGAAGCAAGTAAGGTCATATAGTAAGTGAAGGCGTGTGGAAAGTAAAGGCATAGGACATGTAAAGTCTGGTAACAGGTACAGGAAAGTAAAAACACGTAACAAGTAAAGACCTGAAATAGGTAAGAACATGTATAAATAATAACTCAAGTTTAAAGCGTAGATATAACAGTAAAAAATAGGGTAGGTACATAGATCTATAGTAGCTGGCCAAATAGGAAACATAGAGGTAAACTAAGTAAGCAAACATAGGCATGAAATTAGTACACAAGATATAAAACATAAATATATACCAACATAGAGTACATGTATAAGTCTAAAGAACGAGTATGCATAATGTAAGGTCCAACTCCCATCCTCTCCGCATGGAAACAACCCACGTGCCAGTCTCATTTCAAACCGCACGGAAATACCCATTGTGTGAACATTATATCAATCGCATAAAAATACCCATCATGCAAAATATTGCCCTAAGGCCTCAATCATAGTCTCTTAGAGATAAAGAAGCTCAAGTAACATAAAAATAACAGGTAAAGATGTGTGTTCATAATATATGAAATTCTATGGCCAAGTTATGTACGTCGACAATCTTAAAAATAGGCCATTAAATTCCTTTAAGATGCATATGTTTTAATAGGATCTATAGCGTGGATAGAGTAACTTATTTAGTCATGGACGTAAATCAAGAATAGGTCAAAAGGTCAGAAAGTACAACATGGCACAAAGAAGCATATAATTTACCTCGAGCATGATAACCCTAGCATATGCATATAGGCTCATCACCTCGCATATACATCACTCTCCCATGTAGCACACAATAAAACTTCTTAGGCAAATTTCCATCAACAAAGCTAGACAAGACGCTTACCTCAAACAAGCCAAATTACTACTCTAAAAATGCCTTCCCGCGCGAATCGGCCTCCGAACGGCTCGAATCTATCAAAATATAACTCAATAACATCAATTAATGGCATAGGAATCAAATGCAAACGATAAAGGTCGAATCATTGATCAAATACTCAAGTTAACCCAAAAAGTCAATACGGGCCCCCATCTCGAAACCCGACAAAACTCATAAATCACGAACACCAATTCCAATACTAGTAAAAATATACAAGCTTCATCCAACACCAACTCGAAATCGGGGTTCTAATATCTATTTTTCACTTTAAAAAAAGTTTTGCCAAAATGCCTAAAATATAATTTCTTATCTTTCAAGCCAAAAACCTACTTTCTTCTTTAAGATTCCTTGATTTAGAGCCAAAATCAATGATGGATTCATGTTATAATCATAAATTGGAGTTAGGTTTACTTGCCCAAATGAAATAGATGAAAACTCCCTAAATAATCGCCTCTTCCCGAGCTCCAAAACATTGTGCGAAAAAGTAAATAAATCAAACATAAGTAAAAAGAAATAAAAAATACAGCAGCTGATCTAGCCCGAATCAAATGCTAGATGTTCCTAAAACTCACATTGTATAAGTTGAACATGATCCTTGCAGGATTACATGCAAGATAGCCTTTTAAATAACTCGATATAGCCTTAAAATGAGGAGATATGATGTTTTGATATTTTAAAGGAAGTCTGATAATTTCAGGGACATAACTGGTATTTTCGTGATTATATACATCATAAATGTAACGACCTGACCCGTCGCTTTGAGCATCTACATCCGGTTTGGTGGTTGGAGGTCACGAGTAGTTTCCTATGATGTACTATGACTTTTGTGTATTAACGGTTTTGGTTTTCGTGCGATTCTTAATTAATTTGGGAAATGATTCTTATTTTAGAAGCCTTAAGTTGGAGGAGTTGACCAAGTTTCACTCTTATGTAGTTGACCTTAGATTGGAGTTTTTATGATTCTGTTATATTCAGATGGTATTTTGGACTTGGGTGTATGCCTAGATTTGCGTTTAGATGTTTCTAGAAGGTTTTGGCCATAATTGGCTTAAGTTGGCAATTTGAATGTTTGGAATAAGTTTGATGGGGAGTTGAATTTGATGATATCGAGTTCAGATTGTTGTTTCAAGAGTTGAAATAGATTTTTTATGTCATTTGGAAATTGCGTGCAAAATTTGAGGTCATTCCGAGTTGATTTGGTATGGTTCGACACGAGTTTTGGAAGTTGAACGATCAAAAGTTCATTAAGTTTGATTTGAGGTGTGATTCGAGGTTTTGATGTTGTTATGGGTAATTTGAGGCCTCAAGTAGGTTTGTGTTATGTTTTGGGACATATTAGTATGTTCAGACGGGGTGCCGAGGGGCTTAGGTGAGTTTCAGGGTGCTTTCAGACCATTTCGGAGTTGCATGCACTGCTGGTGTTCTGTTGATTTCTGTTGTTTCAGTGCTTCTTCGCAATCGCGAAGATGAAAACGCGATCGCGTAGTGTATTATGGGAGCTAGATATTCTGTTCATCGTGTTCGCAACTGGGTAATCTCGTTTGCGTAGCTTTGTGAGGCCTGAGAATCGTGCGTTGGTCTAACCGTGTTCCCGTGGAGTTGAGCTGGTAGCCAGGATCAAGAGGATTATATCTTCGCAGTTGCGATAATCTAGGCTGTATTCGCATAGTTTTAGCTGAGAAGTGCATCGCGTTCGCGTGGTATATGTCGCGAACACTTAGAGTACTTTTGGAGCAGTGACTTTTGTGCTCCGCTATTGCGGAAGAATTCCCACGATCGCGAAGCGTATCCCTGGAGCAGTTCTATAAGTACTCTATTACGGACCCTTGGGGTAAGTACTTTATACTCGGATATGATTATATTTCATGATTCTATCTTCGATTTTGGCATTTGATTGATGATTTCAAAATATAAATTAGGGGTTTTTATCGAAACTTTTATAAGTTAAATAATTCAGTTTTGAACATCCATTTATAGTCAAAT
The DNA here is from genome assembly GCA_002018475.1 of Nicotiana obtusifolia. Taxonomy (NCBI): domain Eukaryota; kingdom Viridiplantae; phylum Streptophyta; class Magnoliopsida; order Solanales; family Solanaceae; genus Nicotiana; species Nicotiana obtusifolia. The sequence continues at coordinate 34,485 of MCJB01049006.1, forward strand.
TTGAGTGAAATCAATATGGTTGGACTCGTAATTGAATGGATTTTCGGAGTTTGTGAGTTTTATCTAGGTTTGAGGTGCGGGCCTGTGTCTGACTTTTTGGTTTACTTTGAGTAATTGATTAAAGATTCGATCTTTATTGTTTGGGCTTGTTTCCTATTGCATTATTAGATGTTTTTTTAGATTCTTTGGGCTATTTTCGAGCAGTTCGGAGGTTAATTTGCGCGGGATGGCATTTCTAGAGTATCAGTTGACTTGTTCGATATTTGATTTGGCTTGGTTGAGGTAAGTAACATATCTAAACTAGGATTTGATAGTAAATATCCATGAGAACTATGTTATGTGAGATGTATGGGGGTGACGCACATGCTAGGTGACGGGCGTGTGGACCTGCACTAGAGTAATCATGATTCAAGTTGAGTTTTAGACTATTATCGGACTTATTTTCCTGTTATACCCGTGTTCTCCCTACTTGTTTGATTATCTGAGCTGTGAGTCATGTTATAAGTCATGTTTATGTTATGTGATTATTTGGTTGAGACATAATGAGACTATTTCAGTTGTTTTGGGATATTTGAGTTAACTGTAATTGTACACTCAGTCACGATTTTTTATTTGCATATCATATCTCAGTCTCTGTTCATTATTCGTTGTTACATCACTCAGTCTGGTACCATTTGGGCTGAGTAATATGAGATTGTGAGCCCGTGAGACTTGAGAGGTTGATAACTAAGGTTGGACTGTGAGCCATGTTGAGAGAGTGTTTTATGGATCGAGCTGCCAGCCGCAGTAGGTCATAATGAGTTTATTATTATTTTATGGATCGGGTTGCATGCGGCAACATACATTATTATTATTATTATTATTATTATTATTATTATTATTATTATTATTATTATTATTGTTGTTGTTGTTGTTGTTGTTGTTGTTGTTGTTGTTGTTGTTGTTGTTATGGTTGTGGTTAGTATTATTATTATGCAACGTGCCACAGTATGCCATATTTGCTTTTGATTAGCGCTTGGGCAGGATCCGCGCCTCCGAAGTCTGACATACATGTCGTGAGTGCAGGCACAGTGATATATATATATATATATATATATATATATATATATATATGCGTGCTTTGGTGAGGGCTTTTAATCAGGCACCCTTACAGTGCTGAGTGATTTTGTGTGTTTGATGGAGTGGAGGCATTGAGTCGAGCATCTTGAGCGGACTGAGAGTGAGAGTATTTGATGATATCTCGGTGAAATTATTTACTTGACACGTATATTTGACATGTAGGCATAGAGATGCATTTTCCTCATGCTAGTCGGTGATGTGACATTGATGAGTGACATGTAGGCATAGAGATGTATCTTCCTCGTACTAGTTGGTAATGTGACATTGATGGTTGACATGTATACTTGACATGTAGACATAAAGAAGTATTTTCCTCATATGAACTGGCAAACGAAGATTATTATTTTGATGTTGGGAAAATCGAATCAAATACATATCTTTTGATGAACTCATGTTTGATTGATTCTAGTGATAAGATTTGGACTTGGACCGTTGCACCTGAAAAGCATGTCTATTTTCCCATAATTTCGAACAAGCTGAGCGTAATATCTTGAGTTGTCATTTTTGCGTCCTTCATTACATTATTCTGAGTTAATATTAGCTATTGATGTTGGACTTTGACCATCTTCCGAGCACTTCACTTCATTCAACCTGAGGTTAGGTTTGTTCCTTATTTAGTACTTGAGGTCGGTTCTACTCATACTACACTTCTGCACATTGTGTGAAGATGTTGGAGCTGATGTAGCTATGTATGGCGGGAGCTGGCATTGAAGATGTACCTGCATGCGGGTTATAGCTGCAACATGTCCTTGGTAGCCTTGGATTTGTAAATCTGTTTATATATATTTCGAACAGATAATGTACTTATTTTGTACTAGCTCTGTAAATTCTAAGTCTTAGAAGCTCATGAGTTGTACTACTAATCCTTGGAAGTTTGTATAGCAATTTAGTTATTTGACTCGTTTACTCTTATTATTCTCATTTGAGTTGTGTTGATTGTTAGTTGGCTTACCTAGCAGGTCCGGTTAGGTTTCATCACGACGAGTTGGATTCTGGGTCGTGATAAGTTGGTATCAGAGCTCTAGGTTCATACGTTCTACGAGTCATGAGCAAGTGTCTAGTAGAGTTTTTGCGAATCAATATGATAACGTCCATACTTATCTTTTAGGGATCGTTCTTGTTGTTCATTTGCGGGATGAAGTAGATTCTTATGTTTTGTTGACGAGCTTAGACTCAGGAAGATTTAGTGAATGCATAGTGGTTGAAACTATGGTAGGGTGTACAGAGATGCCAAGTTGAGGCTAAGCAGGTGGATTACCTCCTGGGAGATAATCTAAGTTGTGTGATTCTTATGATGATTATGTGGAGAATTTCTCTCTACTAGTGAGTTATATATGTTGAAATTTGAGTTTGGATCGCTTGAGGAGGTTGGTATGACTATCACAAGAAGGTATGTGAGCTTAGCAAATTATTCGAGGTATTTAAAAGATTAGTGCTATGTGGCTTGATACAAGATATTATTGAATTACAGTGCAGGATTATGGCAGTTATGGATTAAGGGTATTGTGTGATATCGGATGATTTGTTCTACGGCTTCGAGCCAAGTTGGGGAGTCTGCTATCGACAGTTTGGTTTCATGGTTAGGTATTATATTAGTTTTTGTCTGAAGCATACTTGTGGATCTGTTATGAAATGAAGAGGTTGATTTTGAGGATGACTCGAGTAAGGAAATTTCTAGATGCATGATGTATTAAACTATGTGGATACGTGGAAATCTTGGGATGAATCGGGTGTGATATTTGAGGTCGAGATAGTGTTCATGGAGTAAGGATTCACTCAGTTGCTTATAGATGTGGGCTACTTCTCAAGTATTTATGTGCCAATGGAGCACAAGTCATTCGGCTTGTATTGGCGGTACAATTGAGAGTAGAGCATAGTGGATGTCTCTTAAAAAGGTTCTAATGGGTCGAAGAATCCTATCGGTATTTGAAGGATTTCTAGATTACTAAATGGCTAAGATCTGATATTTGCATTGGATTGTGTCGGTACTCGCAGTATGTCTATATCATTATGGAATCTATTTTTCAGTAACAGAGAGATTAAGGATATGACTTTAGAATCACATAAGATCTATTCAGAAAGGGTATCTCAGATGCGATATTTTGGGTGCTTATGGGGGAATATAGTAGTTTATGGGCTTTAGGGCGACGTAACTTCATGCTAGTATCTCTTGTGGTGAGCTTTGGTTAAGGATTGTGGTGTACTAGCAAGGGGAAGGGTCAACTTGTAGGTAATTTGGAAGGAACTCGGAGAAATAGGATAGCTTGGTAGTAGGTTGGATTATCACGGTAATGGATATGATCGGGACTTTTGGTTCCTATGATGTAGTGAGGCTTTCTTGTTGTTTTTTGGAAATATTCTTGGGTTTGGCAACTTGTGTGGCTTGGTTGAGATAAAAGGATTTAGTCTGATGGTTGGTCTTGTGCTAATGGGTTTAAAAGAGTTCTCAATGATTTATACCACGACTTGAGATGTATATTTTCTAAAGGCATGGGGAGGTTGTTGCACGCTGCGATTTCCTCCTGGATAGGGTCGAGTGTGAGGTTTCTGGCTAACTGATTATGTATCCTGCTTGTGACTCAGAGTTGATAATGGGATTCTCGTGTTTCTCATATGATGGCATGATAGATAAGGTGTGTCGTATGATATTGAGGTTTGTATGTGCTAGTTTGCGGATCAGTCGCGATGGAATGGTCATGAGTTCTAAACAGTATGGATGGTTTCTAATGTTTGGAAGAATGTTGGCACTATCTGGTAACACCCGAGAAGAGTGCACATTTCGGAAGGCACATCTTGTTTTGAGTTACGGATGCTTCATGGATATTGCGATATTTGGCCGATTGACCGACTACTGATGTTCAGTTTTTGCTATGTGGCATGGAAGAATTTTGGAAGGATTTCGTGGAATAATTGTGTATGAAGGATGTGTCAGCCACTTGAGTTGTTGAGTAGGGATAAGATATGGTGATTCTGGTATTCAAGGGATTTGGAGATTGGGAGTTCTCTGTGGCAGATTGTTCCTTGGTTGCGGATTGTGATGGTATGGCCAAAGTAGGACCATTAAAAGTATGTGTCATGAATAGGTTATTGTGGACTTTTGGAGGGGGGCGTATCTATCTATTTTTGGATGACTGGAGTTGATTTGGGGGCCGATTGGTAGGCCTAATGAGGAAGTGTATTCTATACTAGGTCGGATTTGTTGACTCTGCACTACTATTGATAAGGGATATTCCATTTGGTTAGAATTGATCTTATTCGTATTTGATATTTTCCATGTGTTACTTTTCTATTCTGAAATGAGTTGTGAGACTGTTGACTATTACACACATGATGTGGTTCTGCTCGGGTCTAGTGGCGGAATTCGAACATGATGGTTCTTGGGCATGTTGAATTGTTGGTTGCACCTTGGTAATGGTCTTCCCTGTTTGTGGTATATGATGCTATCCGATTCTACATGGTTATGGTAATGTACTTCATGTATTTGTGGTTGATTTGCGTATGGTTGTTAATTTTGAGCATCAGGGCTCGAGGTATTTCATATGAACTGATGTTTGGATTGGGTCACACGTCACGGCATATTTGTGTTGGGATATGATATTTTGTGTTGATTTTGTGTGTTTTGGTTATCCTATGGGTGATGGGTTCCTAGCATTGCGCTTGTGGTGGTATATGTTGAGCTTGCAGGACGGTTTTCTCATTTGAGTCATTTTCCATTTTTGCGTACATTTGAGTTGTTGCTTATTGGTGCACGGATTGCACGTTTTGTGGCTCAATGTAGTATTGGTGTGACATGTGAATAGAACAGCTTGTATTTGATGAGATGAGGTCATTGGACCTGGAATGAGTGCAATCAGAATTGATTACGGTATGTTTTGAATAATACTATAGGAGTCAGCTTATAATTTGGCAATGGATCTTATTCGAGCGATTGATCTCCGTGACTTGTTGATCTGATGAGTGGTTATGAGTTTCTGCGTGTTTCTTCCATCATTGGCAGTGTACGAAGGTGTTGATCAAGGTTTTATTTGGTATGAAGTTTTTTACCGTTATCAGATTTGTTATTAAGCAGCAAATGTAGCAGGAAGTTATAGCTATGAGTATCTGAGTTATGTGGTATATCATGTGATTACATTTTGGGATATGTTTATGGCTTCGAAACAAGATTGTTCAGACTTATACATTGTATGGATGTGAGAATCGGATCTTGTAATGGATTTCGTACGTTAGAAATTTCGTTCCAAGGTTTATGGAATAAGGTTGAAGTAAAGATCTTCAGTTATGCTGTGTTGTCAGGCTTACATGGTTTGGGGTGATGTGGAATCACCCATGGTATGTGAATGGTGAGTATACACAGTGATTTGATGGCGTTGTGGATGAGTCTTGGAAGTTCAAGGATGAGCGTATGCTTAAGTGGGGATTGGGGAGAATGTGACGACCCGACCGGTCATTTTGAGAATCTACATCCAGTTTGGTTGTTTCGGGTCATGGGTAATTTCGTATGATGTATTATGACTTGTGCGTATCAATCGGTCCTAGTTTTCGGATGATTCGGATTTCATATAGAGAATGATTCTCATTTTAGAAGCCTTAAGTTGGAGGAGTTGACCAAGTTTGACTCTTGTGTATTTTTCTCACGCCCCGAACTCGAGGAGCGCGACCGTCGCTCAACCGAGTAAACCCGGTCAAGCAAGCATGTTAGATACTTTCTACCCAAACTCACTTATGAATACAGAGAATGCATATTTTCGTTAATTATACGATAAGGAAACAATGTATACAACACCAGTTCATTACCATTAGTTACATCCTTTTAAAGTCTCAAATTATACACACATTTTTCATGGTCCACAGTGGAACAAGTAATTCAAACACAACATAACATTGTTTGACTTCCCCAGCACCAATAAACAACCCATACTATGTCTAAAGAGCCTCTAATAGATACAGAAGAGTACTATGATAGTGCCGGCAATAAGGCCCCAACTATACCTCAAACACAATACACAATGAACAAAAGATACATGACCCTGAAATGAAGTGGGGCTCACCATGTCAGCTGGGAAGGGGATGTACCACTATCACCGATCAATGTCTCCTGCTGTGGAACCACCTCCATCCATTAAAGATGTAGTGCCCCTGGCAAAAGGGATGTTAGTACATGTCGAATAGTACTAGTATGAAAACCAAAACATCTATTCAAGAACTTGGAAATACAACATGACATGATGAATCATGGTAACAATCAAAGGGCTTGGATAGCCATAAAAATACAACTACCTTTACACAAAGCAGCTTTGCCGGTGCAATCATAATACAAGAAACTCTACACAGCGGCCCCGCCTCCTCACCCTAATGTACGCGGGTGGAGGTGTATTCCACCATACCAGGACTCCACACAAAGCTACCTTGCTGCCTCACCCCAATATATGCGGTGGAAGTGTATTTTATCAATACCAAAACTCTACACAAAGCGGCCTTGCCACCTCACCCCAATATATGCGGGTGGAGGTGTAATCCCAATCACAATCTCTACACAATTTAGCATCAAAGTTTTCACTTGAAACACGACCTGAAGTTATAATATTTACAACTGCAATTCATACTCTGAACACGTTCCCACAATAGTAACACAACACAATAATAACATTTGGAACACGTTCAGAACATATATCTCTTGTCACAAAGCTTATACGGAATAACCGATTCATGGTGAACAACTTTAAACTTACAAGGATAATGTGGAGTTAAATTTTAAAAGGAGAGTTTAGCCAACATACCTTGTTTGAACTTTCCTTAGGTGACTACAACATCCCAACTCTTTTAGAAATAACAATCTATATGAATATAGCGAAAATCGGATAATAATTAGAAGGATTCAAATGGTGTAACTCTCTTAGGAATTTTGTCAAACACCTGGTATGCAAAATGGACTACAAAGCTGTCACGACCCAAAATCCCGACCATGATCGTGATGGCGCCTCTCATGAAGACAAGGCCAGCCAATTCAAACTAAGCTTCATTCAAACAATTAAACAATACGAAAATAATAAAAGTACGGTTTAATAACAGCAATTCGCGGAAAAATATAGTGAACCATCCCGACTACAGCCCGAACCGGGGTATCACAAAGTCATGAGCAACTAATGAAAATCCTAATAATAAGATTACTATTACAATATCTTGGCACAATTATTTGAATAAAGTGGAAATAACAATATAGAAGAGATGCGGGGCTGCGGACGCCAACAGCTACCTCGTAGTCTCTAAATCGCCGCTCTGACAGTAGTAGTCAATGTCTCGGAGCGGAACCGATAACGCCTGAATCCACACACATGGTGCAGGGAGTAATGTGAGTACTTCCAACTCAGTGAATAATAATTATAAATAACAACTGAGAGTAAGGAAACACATAAGGCATACAGCAATCCATAATGAAACAGTAACATGTAAAGAATCAAGTCAATAACATGAAGTAGAAGGAAATATCATGACTGGCCAAGTCATATCTCGTGACGGCGTGTCACCCGTTCCCATGGGTACCCGGCGCTTACTGTGGGGGGTGCAGTAGCGCAATATCTCGTGACGGCGTGTCACCTAATCCAATTTATCATATTCCGTGGCGGCATGCCACCCGATCCATTCATATCAAATCCGTGGCGGCGTGCCACCCGATCCATTTATATCATTTGAAAAGTCATTCAAATTTCAAAATCGAGTTTAAGAAATGAATCAAATCAGTTAGAAAACTGTCACGACCCAAGCCGGAGGGCCGCGACCGGCACCGGACCCTACTCAACGGGCGCCGGCGTACCCTTCATCTAATTTTCCTTATTATCTATAAGGCTTGTCATATGCATATAATCTCGAACAATAATTATAATGAACCGAGACGTCATGCCATGATACGAACATACTTATATACATAATATGGCCCATAAGGCTACAATGCAAAACCATAAAATAAAATATATACATTTGCCGACAAGGCAATTCAACTGTACATAAGCCAACCCATTACTTATCTATGCATAAATTGACACTTGTCTATGAGCTTCTACAAAAACGTACATAATGTAACCTACGTCGGAACAGGGCCCCGACGTGCCCATAATGCCTACAACAAAATGCATACCAAGACTGTGGCAAGTCCGAAGGATGGATCTCGCCAATATCCGCTGAACTGGACAACCTACTGTAGTGGGGGAGCCTCGTCTATCTGTCAGTCCGGACCTGCAGCACGACATGCAGCGTCCACAAATAAAGGACGTCAGTACGGATAATGTACTGAGTAGGTAAAACAGGAAACATAATGTAAGAACAATAATAAGCATCAGGGTAAGAGACATACAACCTGTACCATCTGAATGCCTCTGAGGGCGACTAACTCTAACCATGTCATGCTTGAC
>MCJB01049007.1:10303-38555 GCA_002018475.1 Nicotiana obtusifolia
TACCACCATTAAAAGGGAAAAAAACTAAAAAGTTACATATTAGTCTAAGTATTATCCCTAACAAATCTCATAAATCCTTCAAGGTCCGGAGGAATTTCCGTTGGCGGTGATGGAAAAGAGGCTGTTCATCACCGCTTCCGGGTGAAGCCGCATCCTGCGCAAGTTCCGCTAGCATTTCTTCATAAGCTTCGTCTACATCCGGTTGTGATTCTGCAAGTCCGAAATTTCTTCTTTCCGAACGGATCCAATCTCGGAAGAGTACTGTCTTTTCCAAGCTCTCCTTCATCGACGCTCTATGATTACCGATTTGAAGTTTCGCTTGACTGAAAGCGCTCTCCGATTCCACCGTTGAAGCTTAAATGGTTAAAATATCTCGAGCCATCCTTGAGAGAACCGGATAGTATTTTTGTTTGTCCTTCCACCATTCCAAAACGTCGAAGGAGCCGTTGGGATTCTCTGATTCAAGTTCCCGCGACAAATACACTTGAAGCTCATTTAGTTGTAAACTATCACCAATATTCTCACCTTGGGAACCCCTGAACTCCATCCAAGCACTGGGGGCCTTTAGGCCAGCAGTTCTTTTAGTTGATCGTGAAGTAGACGAAGTAGGAGTTGGAATATTGGGTCTAGCATGATCTAAGGCAGTTTGATATGCATTATAAATTATTTGTGCATTTACTTTAATTGAGGCTTGTGCATCCCCAAGTGTAGCAAATTCCTCAAGTGAAAGTGATAAAGACTTATAAATTCTAGAATACCAAAACTGTGGACCTCCTAATTTCATTGTAGGGTTTAACAGTGCGGCAACGCCAAAAATAGGGGGGATAGGAAAAAAATATTTTTTAAACTTTTCTTTCATAGAATCAATAGCAACTTCATAAATTACCCCACCCTCTGAAAATTGATCAAATAAATCTGCAAGTGCAGCAATATAAACTAAACAGTTAGAAATAGTAGGATAGTACTGCCCAGATAATTCGTTTGTTGCTACTGAAAATTGTTCTAAAAAATCTATAAGAATTTTAACGTTAGTCCAATCTTGATTAGGTGCTCGTCATCATCATCATCACCACCACCTACACGAGCATTGTAGGTTGCGCTAATTGGGTTTCTATATTCGTAGGCGACAACTAGACTTTCATACATATAGTTCCATCTAGTTGGACAAATTTTAGGAACCTTTCTTTCCCTAAGGCCAAATTCATCACATTTTTAAAAATATTCTCTTAGTCTACTTCTACGGTTTGAGTAAAATAACCAATTAAGAGCCATTTTTACCTTTTCAATTTCTATATTTAACATTTTCATACCGTCACCAACAATTAAATGAAAAATATGACAAATGCACCTAACATGAAAAATATTAGAAAATGCGGGATTTAAAGTACTTGTAAGCATGCCTATTGCATTGGTGTTATTAGAAGCATTATCCATTATAACAGACATTATTATATCTCTAATACAAAAATATCTACAAATATCTGATACTGTGCTAGCAATAAATTTACCCGTGTGGCGTGAGTTAATAATTCTATACGCAATAATGCGTTTTTGCATTATCCAGTCCTCGTCTATCCAATGACTTGTAACGGTTAGATAGTCACAGTCAATGGCACTTCTACCTATATTCGTAGTAATAGCAATGCCACAATCTATATGAGTAAATAGATATCGCAAATATTGTTCATATTCGTGCTTATATTTATAAATGTCGGCCTTCACGGTTGCACGAGGCCATCCTTTATAAGTAGGGTTATAAACTTTTCTAATATATTGTACAAAATGGGGGTTAGAAGGAAAGCTATATGGTAAGCACATAACAGTTACCATTTTTGCTAATTCTTCACGATCCTTATTTGGATCGTAATATAAAATTCCACCGGTAACAGTGTTAATTCCCGATTGGACTACATTTGAACCTGCACTACTGTGAGTCGGATTACCAACACCCGTCCCCTCTTCCGCAGCTTTCATTTGTAAATATCTTTGTTTATCTCTAGGGTGTTTTAATATGTGCCTAGTCAAACTACCCGTACCTCTACGGTTACCAGTAAATTTATGAGCCAACAAAGACCCACAACTTTTACACTTAGCCTTATTTTCTTCTCTTAGTTGAGTAAAAAAGTTCCAAACAAGAGATTTTTCGGCCCGTCTAGGAGGTCTTCTATCAAATATAGGGGTAACTACAGGAGGGTCAAGTGAGGCATCAGTTGGGTTATTAATAGGACTAGTAGGTGTATCATCTAAATCCGGTTGGGTTTCATCTAAATCATCATTTTCGAATATAGTTTCATTAGGATAAAGAGCGTTTATCGTTTGTTCATCTAATTGAAGACCCGGTGCAACATCATGACAAAATTGACTATCCGAAAATTGAAAACAAGGGTGATCACTATCTAGAATAATAGGTGAAGGAGGACGGGTAACAGGGGGAGGAGGAGTAGCTTGGCTACTAGATTGACCAATTTTTGATTTTCCCTTGCCCTTACCACCAAACATTTTTTTCAATGAAAAATTCAGATTAATTATAATTACACTAAATAAAACAAACACAACAACAATATTAAAAATTAAAGAGTTGGAACGAGTTTACCGAATTGACGAACAACTTCTTGAAAATTGAATATAGTTGAAGACTTGAAGACATAAATACTTCAATTCACCAACTTGACAAATTTTCCCGAAATTGGAATAACAAAGTAAGAAATTTTGGAAATAATTAGAGAGAGATTGAGAGAATTTGCGAGTAAAAATGAAAGAATGAGGGGGTATTTATAGTTGAGAAAAGGTAAAAGTATATTTATAAAAAGTTTGGGGGTCAAAATGGCTATTTTCTGAACAATAAACAGTCAAAATAATGGCCCAACGGCTAGATTTTAAAAATCTGGCCTTTGGCCATTTTTTTTTTTAAATTTTTTTTTTTTGAAATTTTACCGTTAGGCCCCGCCCAGGCCCGTTAGGCCTGCTGGGCCTGGACCAGGCCCGCCTGGCTGTCCCGAGCCTAACGGTCCCGGGCCTGGTGGGCTTTGTGTTGAGACCGGCCCGTCACGGGCTTTAGGACCGCGGGCCCGTGCCGGTCCCGGGCCAGGCCAGGCCCATAGTGCAGCATTAGTGTAAGGATAGGAATTTTCTGATAAACTTAAGTTATATACTGTTCAAAAGCTCAATAATATTTCATTTCTTGTTTATTAATATTGTTATCATTGCCTTCGAAAGTCTCGCTCCCGGAATCAAGCTATTCATTGTCTTATCTTGATTTCAATGCTAAATCTTGCATTTTATTTAATTTATTTATCATTTCGGGATCAAATCGATTTGTTTGTCTAAAAACAACGTTACAAATTCAACTGTACTGTTTTACGGGTAAACAGTTTGGCACCCACTGTGGGGCTTAGACAGTTGCGTAATTGGGTTGATCCTTGCGTCTATTACTAACCTTTTTAATTCTTTGTTTCATAGCGAAAAATCATGAAAATGGCAGATAATGATGTCAACATCGCACACAACGTTGAGCCCCAAGTAAATCAATCTCAACACAAAGATTCGATCAGTGACACCTGCAACGAAGGCAATGAGGTCACACCGGTCCATGACAGGCAATATCCATGACATGTTCGGGAGGCAATTCCTGATGATGCTGAAGAGGAGCACATCACAGAAACAGTGAGAATCTTGAGGAAACAACAAAAGGCTATTATGGGTCATCTCTCACGACAGGATCAAGTCATGACGGAGTTGAGGTAGGCGTTGTCGGGTGCTTCCAACATGCAAATAGACGAGGCCCAGTTCCTTCAGGGGGGTCCCGTAAACCAAATAACACAAAAGATTTATAACAACACCCCGAGGGTTGAGGTCGACTTTGACAGGGACAGGGGGAACGGTAGTTGATCTGGTAACAACAATGAGAATGATCTTTTTAAAATCGAACTCATGCGGTTTATGAGGGAAATAAATGCCCGAATGAACCAAATCCCCGGTGCACTACCAATATTGAAGGGATCGGATTCAAAGAAATACACCCAGTTGCCATACAAACCAAGTGCAGCATCGGAGTTGATCCCGAAGCAGTTCAAAATGCCCGACGCGCCAAAATATGATGGGACTTCGGATCATCAGGAGCACATCACCACCTATGCAACGGTAATGAAAGGAAACGACTTAGCTCCGCACGAGATTGAATCAGTCTTGTTGAAGAAGTTCGAGGAGACCCTCACAAAGGGGGCCCTAACATGGTATTTTCTTTTACCCGAGCACTCAATAGATTCTTTCGAGATGCTCACAGACTCTTTTATCAAGGCCCATGCCGGGGCCTGGAAGGTACAGTCCCGGAAAGCCGACATACTCAGAATTACGCAAAGAGAGTCTGAATTGCTACGGGAGTTCCTGACCAGATTCCAGAAGGAAAGGATGTTGTTACCGGCCGTATCGGACGAAGGGGCAGCTGAGGAATTTACTAAAGGGCTGAATTTTCGGAGTTTCAGACGCTTCCCAGAAATTAAAAGAAAGTCTGCTCGAGTTCCAGGCAACAACATGGGCAAATGTACGCAACCGCTACGAGTCGAAGATAAGAATAGAGAATGACCAGCTCGGTTTCCCAGCATCAACCAAGAGTCGGGACCGAGAAAAGAATAAGGAAAAGGTGAAGGATGATTTCGGCGCAGATCAACGGTCTTCTAGAGGTCGGTTTTTCCCTACGAAACGGCTGAAGGACGTGGCTGAGGCTTTCGATCGGCAGATAGGTTCCCCACTGATAGGAAAGTGGATCGCATCTGAAATAACAGATCGTTACAAGATAAAGAGGTATCGGGCTCCCAGGACTCCACCTACCCCAGGCTGTTCGAATATAACCCTTTACTGTGAGGGTTTCATAAGAGAGGACCCTCTTATACTTACGGTATTCTTGAAGAGGACGTTTCCTGTTCATTCCGTCACTAGCATTTGAATTATTTGATTAACTTTCAAATGATAAAATTAAGGGGGAATTACGCTCCTTGTCACTTGGCCCAACAGTCCATCAAAAAATGGCCCACGTTTGAAGCCCTTTCCTTATATGGCCCAGGTTGTGCATAATCTGAAAGTTACTTTTGACCAGTTAGACCCTATTTAATTGATTTTTTTTCTCTTCTTCATTCCTCTTCTTCATCTTTCACGGCATTGCACCCTATAATTTCTCTACCTTTATATTTATTCTTCAATTCTTCTTCGAGATTCAAAGTTGATAACCACTATTTAGTTGAGAAGAAAAAAAATACTACGTAAGAGAATTATTTTTTTGGAGTTACAATAAAAGGTCGTTCGAAGCTTCAATTTCAGAAATTGGATTTTTCGATTTTGTTACTTGTGTGGATTGGGTGTTGTCCCAATTGATTGGGATCATCAAGGGGAGTTCAAAACTTAAATTTGAAGTTATTTGGAGTAGATTTAAGCTAGATGGCCCAACAGTCCATCAAAAGATGGCCCACGTTTGAAGCCCTTTCCTAATATGGCCCAGGTTGTGCATAATCTGAAAATTACTTTTCACCAGTTATCCCACCCTATTTAATTAGTTTTTTTTTCTTTTCTTCGCTCTTCTTCTTCCTCTTTCACGACATTGCACCCTAAAATTTCTCTACCATTATATTTATTCTTCAATTCTCCTTCCAGATTCAAAGTCGATAACCACTATTTAGATGAGAAGAAAAAAATACTACGTAAGAGAATTATTTTTTTTGGAGTCACTATTCAAGGTCGTTCGAAGCTTCAATTTCAGAAATTAGATTTTTCGATTTTTTAAGTTGTGTAGATTGGGTGTTGTCCCAATTGATTGGGATCATCAAGGGGAGTTCTAAACTTAAATTTGAAGTGATTTGGAGAAAAACCTAGATTTGAGTTGAATTTCGGAAGATGTCCAAGGAAGAAGAAGAACTCGTGAAACTCTATTAATAGGATTTATTTGTATAATAGTGTATAATATTATTTTATAATGTATAATAGTGTATAAACACCTCTTATACATTATTTTATGCAAGGTTGATACATTATTTACAGGTATTTGGTAGATTTCTCACATTTACTCTTCTCTTCCTCTTCTTCAACAACTACACCTATATACATAGTGTATCACTAACATTTTCATTGCAGTGCTTATACATCTTTATATGATTTTATATGATTATATATATAATGTACCTCTTTGAATAAGGTGTATAATATTGTATAAGCATCTCTGACGAATATTTTTTTGTACGATTTTCACTTGCAATTCTTATTTAAAACTATTCCAAATCTCCATCAAACCACTTCAAACTTTGTATACAGCCTACTTAGACAATTTGTAATAAGTTCAAACAATACCCACTCTAAATTTCTCACAAAAACATATTCGAAATTTAACAAGATTAGCATTTAAGGAGATAGGATTAAAGATTTCTCGAGTATGTTTTTGCGTTTTTGTTGCTGTGATTGATTTGTAGAAACTTGAGGAAATAGGAGAATGGAAACTCATGGATGTTTCACGCTTGATGATATAAAAAACAAAAAAAATGAAAAAAAAATTCATATCTAAGCTTATTGATATTTGGCTACACATTTGCAAACTTGTAAGTGAGCTAAAATACTGCAAGGTCAATTTATGGAATGTATTATTCTGTAATTTTGTCTAAAATTAATTCATAGTTCAGACAAGAAACAAGATAAAAAGAAAAGACTTTACTTTATTCCTTCTATTTTCAAAAGTACAGAAGCATTCGTTGTGCTGAAAAAGAAATTGCCATTACTTGTTGCTAATTTGTACCACTTGTTTCTACGGGGCTAGCCGTGTAGTCCCCGGTCCCGATGATACATCTTTATTCCTGGATTTCATAGTCTCGGTGTATGTGACAGTCATATTTCCGCATCCTCATATCATTTTCCCCCACCCCCCATGTTCGAATGCAAAAAATGCGAATTTGAACACTGAAAGTCTTGCTCCTTTGAAGATCCCACTAGTGAATGGTTGGATAATCTTTGGTCCGATAGCAAGATTCACTTACCATTAGAAACTTTGCTATAGAGCCAATGATTACCTAACCACCCCCAGTAACTTGCACTCGTGAACGGTCGACTAACCATTGGCCCGATAGCAAGCTTTATTCCCGGTGGGAACTTTGTTATCGAGCAAAAGACTATCTAACCGTCCCGTAGTGTCGTATTGCTTCCATGACTTATCATTTAAAGGTCTTATTTGTGCTGACAATGCTTTCTCCGAAGTATGTTTTCCGTTGCTGTCTCGTTAAAAACCTTGCTGGAATAACCCAATTGGGACAAAACTGGACGAATGGAAAAAGAGTGCAGCACATACTTTCAGTGTAGGCGGTGCTTATTAGTAATAGTATCTTTTAAGGTGTTCCATGTTTCAGTTACTCGGCAATTTTGCTCTGTCTTAATTTTCCAATATGTATGATCCTTTTCGGTGATAGCTGATACCTGGTAGGGGCCTTCCAACGTTAGACCTAGCTTTCCTGCGTTGAGCTCTGGGGTATCTTGAGTCACTTTCCTTAAACCCAAGTCTCCCACTTTGAAAAAATGGAGATTGGCATTTTTGGTTATAATATCTTTCCATTCTTTATTTTTAGGTCACCACCCTTATATGCGCCAAGTCCCTGCGTTCGTCGAGTAGCTCCAATCTGACAAATAATGCTTCGTTGTTTGATTCTTCATCCACCCGGAAGTATCTCGTTGTACGTTCTCCTACTTCCACCGGAATCAGGGCTTCTGCTCTGCATATGAGAGAGAAAGGTGTCTCCCCCATGCTTGATTTGGTCGTTATTCGGTATTCCCATAGGACTCACAGTAGCTCTTTGGGCCATTTACCTTTGCCTGCTTCCAATCCTTTTTGTGATTTTGAATAATCACCTTGTTCGTCAATTCATCTTGGCTGTTTGCGCTCGAATGGTATGTCGACGATGTGAAAATCCCTATAAATTATGGTCCGTTGTCGCAGGCTACCTCTTTTAGTATTTCGAACCTGCAAATTATATTCTCCCACAGGAAATTGACCATTTCGCGCTCGCCAATTTTCTGCTATGGACCTACTTTAACCCACTTAGAAAAGTAGTCAATTAAAATTAAAAGAAATCTTACCTTACGGAGAGTAGGCGGTAGTGGACCTACTATGTCCATCCCCCATTTCATAAATGGCTAGGGTGACAAAATCGAGTGTAATAACTCTGCCGGTTGATGCACCAACAGTTCGTGGCGTTGACACTTATTACATTTCTGAACATAAGCCCTAGCGTCTTCTTCCATTCGGCGCTAGTAGTATCCTTCCCTAATTAGCTTTAATACCAAGGAGTCCGCACCTGAGTGATTTCCACAAATTCCTTCTTGAACTTCTCTCATGATGTAATTAGCTTCAGAAGCTCCTTTTCCAATGGGCCTTGAAAAGATTTTCTATATAATTGACCTCCCTTGAAGTTGTATCGAGCTGCTTTAGTACGCAGCGCGGGGGATGCCTTGGGATCTTCGGGTAGTTTTCTGTGCTCGAGATAGTCGATGATCTCATTCCTCCATTCCCAGACCAACTTGGTCGTGTTTACTTCATAATAGCCGTCCACATCCAATATCGAATGCATAAACTGCACGACCATACCCTGATCTCTTTATTTCCCTGGACGAGCCCATATTGGCTAGTGCGTTTACTTTCGCATATTTTTCCCTCGGTATGCAGGTAATTGACCATTCCCTGAACCATGCGAGCATAGTCTAGAATTTCACTACATATTGTTGCATGCGTTCCTCATTGGTGTCGAAGGTCCGGCAGACATGATTTACTATCAGTTGGGAATCATATTTGATTTCTATGACCTCGGAGTCCAGTCCCCGGGTCAGCTCGAGTTCTGTAGTCAAAACCTCATATTCGGCTTCATTATTAGTTAAGGGAATAGTTCTTACGGCCTACCTTAGGGTTTCCCCCCGAGGGCATGATTAGCACTACACTGAACCCATACCCTTTTACGTTGGATGCTCTGTCCGTGAACAAGGTTTAGGCCCCCGATGTCGATTTCGACACTATCACCGCTTCTTTGGTAGCTAAAGGCAGCTGAAATTGGCCACAAAGTCAGCCAAAACTTGTGACTTGATCGCATTCCTAGGTTTTTACTCTATGTCAAATTCACTCATTTCGACTGTCCACTTGGATAGTCGACCTGAAAGTTAAGGTTTTTGAAGGATATTTTGCAAGGGAAAGGTTGTCACCATGGCTATCGGGTGATACTAGAAATAAGTCCTAAGCTTTCGAGCGGCGACTACGATAGCTATGGCTAATTTTTCTAGATATGGGTAGCGGGTTTCCGCTCCTGTTAAAATTTTACTAACATAATAGACAGGAGATTACGTGCCTTCGTCTTCACAGACTTAAACGGCAGTTACCGCTACCTCCGAGATCGCTAAGTAAATCAGTAACTGCTCGCCTTCCTCCGATTTCGATAATAATGGAGGGCTTGATAAATGCCTTTTTAAATCCTTCACAGCCTGCTGACATTCCGGAGTCTATTTGAAAATGATCTTCTTTTTCAGAAGTGAAAAGAAGTGATGACATTTTTCCGAATAGCGGGAAATGAATCTGCTTAAAGCTGCCAGCCTTCTTGCCAACCTTTGAACCTCTTTCACGTTTGAAAGCTGGTCGAGGATGTCTTTGATAGCTTTAGTTTTATTGGGATTGACTTCGATACCCCTTTGTGACACTAGGAACCCCAAGAACTTACCGGAGCTAACTCCGAATGCACATTTTTCGGGGTTAAGCTTCATATTTAGCTTCCTTAAGATGTCAAAGGTTTCTTGTAGGTGTTTAAGATTATCACTTGCATTCAAAGACTTAACCAGCATATCATCTATGTAAACTTCCATGATTTTCCCTATTTGTTTATCAAACATCTTATTCCTAAGCCTATGATAAGTGGCTTTGGCGTTCTTAAGCCCGAAAGGCATCACATTATAGCAATATGTGCCGAAGTTCGATATGAACGAAGTTTTTTCCTGATCCTCGGGGTTCATTTTGATTTGGTTGTACTCGGAATAGGCATCGAGGAAACTCATCAACTCGTGCCCGGCTGCTACATCAATTATTTGATCAATTTTTGGCAATGAGAACAAGTCTTTTGGGCACGCCTTATTCAGATCCTTATAGTCTATGAACATGCGAAATTTATTATTCTTTTTTGGGACTACTACTATGTTAGCTAGCCAGTCAGGATACTACCTCCTAGATTTAACCGATACCAAGCAATCGAGTTACCTCTTCTTTGACGAAGTTATTTCTGACCTCAGGAATAGGGCGTTTCTTCTGCCTTACCGGAGGGATTTTAGGATCCAGGCTTAACTTGTGCACGACCACCTCCGACGGAGCGCGTGGTTTAGTCCTGTCCCCAAGTGGAACTTCCTCTCCAAGAATTTCTCAAACAATGTAACTTGCTCGAGTTCTTCTGCTGTGGATTTGGTTGCGTTCATTGTCGCTGGTACCTGGAAATACCTGGGTACCTGATAGGATTCCGACGACTCCTCCCCCCTGTTGACTTCGTTCAGCTCAAGAGGGGGCGTCGGTTCCTGTAATTGCTATGTTGAATGCTACTTCCCTTTGCTACTGGAAACTGAGATCGCGTTCATCTCCCTTGCTACCGGCTGATCTCCTCTTATTTGTTTAATTCCCTCCAGAGTTGGGAATTTCAGAAGTTGATGATATGTTAACGGCACAACCTTCATCTCGTGTAGCCATGGTCTTCCAAGAATAATATTGTAGCCCATATCGCCATCAACTACTTCAAAAAGGGTCGTCTTCATTACCTCTTCGGCATTTGTGGGCAACAAAATTTCCGCTCGGATTGTCACGCTTGCTAAATGGAACTTGTCGAGGAGCTTTATGGCAGGAATAATGCTTCCGATTAGCTTGGCTTGTTCCAACACTCTCCATTCGATAATCTTGGCTGAACTCCTGAGTCCACCAAAACACGTTTAATTTAAAATATAAAACATTAAGAGAAATTATCAGGGCATCGTTGGGTGGTAGCAGGAGTCCGTCTGCATCTTCCTCCATGAAGGTAATGTCGTCCTCGATGACTTCTCGTAGTCTCTTACGGTGAATCACCGATACCTTCATCTTTTTCGCTGTCGAAAAGGTTACACCATTAATCTCGTTCCCCCCGAAAGTCATGTTGATCGTCAGACGAGGAAGATCTTCTCCTGATTTCGAAGGTTTCGTGTTATCCCGGTTGCGACCGTAGTTATTCTTAGCCCGGTCACTTAAGAATTCTCTAAGAGGGTCATTTTTCAGCAATGTTACCACCTCCTCGCCCAGAAGTCGGCAGTCCCCAGTCCGGTGGCCGTTGGTCCCATGGTACTCACACTATAGATTAGGATCACTCTGACTGGGGTCGGATCTCATCGACCTCGAGAAATTGTGCTTTATTAACCTCATAGCCGATACTAGTTCCACTACGCTGACGTTGAAATTATATTCGGATAGCCTGCGGTAGGTGGAGTCTCGGGAGCCTGATACCTTTTTATCTTGCAACGATTTATTATTTTGATCGTGATTCGATCTCCTATTGGTGGTGAACCTATCTACTGATCGGAAGCCTCTGCCGCGTCCTTCGGCCCTTTTATGGTGAAAAAATCAACCTTCGTAAAAGCCCAACGGGGCTCCTATTACAAAACGAACTCTACCTCGAGGAAGCCGACGACGAGAATTTTGAATCGTCAGAAATGAGTAGTAGGCATACTTTCACAATAGTCTTGTCCACAAGCAAATCAATGTTCGGCAGCGGAAAATCATCTTTGGGAACATGCTTTATCGAAGACTGTCGATCTGCGTTGAAATCATCCTTCACTTTTTCCTTATTCTTTTCTCGGTGCCGCCCCTTGGTTGATGCCAGAAAACCGAGCTGGTCATCCTATATTCTTTTCTTTGACTCATAGCGGTTGTGTATATCTGCCCATGTTGTTGCGTGGAACTTGAGCAAACTTTCTTTCAATTTCTGGGAAGCGTCTGGACTAGCCGCCTAATGGCTGATGTCAACTTCACGTGGAGTTATAAACTTTATTATGCTCCATGACCTTCCTATTTTCTCTTCCATACGAGCATACTTCTCCTCGGTAGCAGGAGCCTCTTCAGCTTTGGAATTCAAGGATGCCTCCAAATTATCCAGTAGAGGCAGCCTTGCGATCCGCCGTAGCAAGAACAACATTTTGGATCTCGGCCCACTCTGCCTTGGCCTCTTGAAATTGTACCCTTAATACGGTAGCTTGGCTGAAGGTCACCACCTCTTATTCACTTTGCTGCAACCGAGCCTCCAACTCAACAACCTCGGCAGCTTGTGCTTTCAGTGCAGCAAGGCGAGCAACAATTTGATTCCGCTCGGCCAGCAATTGATCCCACTCGGATGTGAGTTTCTCATTATCAAGTATCAACTTTTGAAGGCCCTCGAAAGCAAGAAAGTTAGCCTGCAAAGTAAAAGTTTAAATCAAAAATCTGGTCATAGCAAAGCTAGAAGAAACAATAGAGGGAACAAACACATACTGCCACTGAGTTGTGCATGGCATTGTTTATCATACATTCCCCGAGAGAGAATGTCTTTTATTTTTATCTTTCTCTGAAGCCAGGGATTTTAGGTAATTAGCAAGTTCCACTGGCCGGGACAGCTGATGGCGAATAGTTATGCCCTAGATTCCCATGGACTAGGGATTGGGGAGGGGGGATCCTCCTCTCGGGTGTCTGCGTCCGATAGAGATGATGTAACAGTTGCTGATGGAGAAGGCATGATTGGCGAGGACGGAGATGAAGCTAATGGATTGTTTCTTGAGAAGCAATTGCTGCAAAAGCATTGCTAGTTATTGGTTGCTCATCAACCAAAAACGAAAAAGGGCCAGTACCCAGCCTCATGGTACTGGTGGCAGCGACGGGGGCCTGAAAACGAGAGTTGGCATCTTCCGCTCTATCACACTCTCCCAGAGTGCCTAGACGTCTTCCTCGGTTGATGTAACCAGCTCAACAGATTGAGCAGTCTGTTGAGCTGACAAAGGTCGTCGTCTTCTATGTAGAGAAGCCCTTTCATCAATGACTTCCCCATCATCCTCGATCACCACGGTTTCTGCGGCTAACTCCAGCGCGGCGCTCTTCACCTTTTTATTTTTACCAACATTGGAAGCAGGTCCGACGACACCCGTTCGGGTGAAAGTCTCCTGCAGCAACCTCACCGCATTTGCGGGATCAGCCAAAACGTCCTCTTCGGGGACGGCAACAGAGCTCTGTGGAAGACCTGAATTCAACAAAAGGAAAAGTTAGCCAGTTTTCTTATATGTGAGATAAAGAACAAGATAAGCCCTAGAATCAGCTTACCATGATTTTTGGCATTCCCCCCATATTTGAGGGCCAGTTCTTTCCACCGGCGGGTCTCAGGCGTTGTGACGTCCAAGATCTTCTGGACCTACTAGTCCAAACCTTCAACCCTAGGTGGTGTCCATCGAGTTGCTAGAATAATGAAAACAGAAAGATTAGTAATAGCATGGAAACAACCTTTAATTAGAAAAAAGACGGACGTTGAACTTACGTGTACGATTCCATGACTCGAAAAAAGATGGAGTTGTGGCCGGGATGATGTCCTTGGTGGAAATTACAACGAATCAGTCCATCCACCCACGATCATTGTCATCATCCATGATGGTGAGCAGAGCATGGTGACCACGTTTGCTGAAGTTCATTCCCCCACGAAAAATCTTGGGGGAACAAAGGCTCATCGGTCAAGCCAGCGAGAGCTCTTCCCCCGTCTCCTGGCATAGCCACCGAAGACCAAGCTACCATCCGCCACATAGAAGGGATCACCTATGCCAAGCACACTTGGTAATAGAAGCAAAATTCTAAGATTATGAAGTCAAGTCCCTCGCTAAATGAGAACGGGCCCAAAATGAAGGAGTATGTTAAACGTACGTAACCTTTTTTGGGGAAAGTTACCCACTCTACTAGATCGGGAGCTATGATGTTCAAATCATGACAACCACAGTCTTCCTTCACAACAGGGATGCTAGAAGGACGGATGGACGAAGAGTATACACCAATAACCCATGTGCGGGAGTTAGCAGAAGGGAACTTCTCTTCAATGTCCTTGGTTGTACTAAGCTTTCTGAGGATAATGGTGCTCCCTGTAGGAGGAGCAACATCATCAGTGTTCTCATTGTTCTTTGAAGAGCTGGAGTTTTTGGAAGAAGAGGCCATAGTTAACATAAGGAAGTAAGGGTTTCTCTGAAGAAGAAGAAGGTTAAAGAAAGTTGAAAGCAAGAAAGAGTTAAGTAAGAAAATTTGAGAGAGTTCGAGAAATTGTGAAGTGTAAAAGAAGAATATTAAAGCGTATAAGTAAAGGAATAGGCGGCTAAAATTGTGGTCGTGATTACCTCGAGAACCGGTGAAAGCATTGCTGAATTGTGGTATGACGCGTGTTCGGGGCATTAAATGCGGAGAGACGTGCGTCTAATCAAGCATCATAAACTATTTAGAGGGGTCAGAGAATTTCTTGCCAAGAAAGATATCTTCACCAACTTCTTGATGACACAAGGATGTGCCACCAGAAAGCAGGGAGACTATCTGTATAGGGTGTCATATTAAATACTTGCGTAATAGAGCGGCACGTGGAACCAGAGCTAGATGAAAGAGTTGTAAATACTTTTTATCAACCTTCTCTTATATACAAGTCAGCTAAGCTTTGAATGGAAGATTTGTAAATACTTTTTCTGAACATGTGTTGTTTGTCCCTTATGTTATATTTTTTTCTCATTGCTACGTATAACAGAGTTTTGTAAGAGGATAAAGCATAAACAATTTGTATGATCATAGTCATGAATATAATTTAATATACATTAAGAAATATTTTTTCATTTTTGATTAAACGTTTGAATTGTAGATGATAATTGAAAATTACATGACCTTTCGATTCTAAACCATATGTGAAGTCATTATGGGAATTGATTTGCTTGAGTGTGTAAATCACATGCATTACTGATGTCACGATTCAAAGCTCCCATTGGTCGTGATGGTGCCTAATTCGCTTGCGAGGCAGCCAACCATATCAAAAAAGCAAAAGAATAAAAACAATACATAAATATATGAGTCTAAAAGTCAGATAAGCATAGATAAATACAAATCATACAAACAATCCTTAGAAACTGGTAACACTAAGTCATAAATCTAAATACATGAATACAAGTCTACTAATAGAATATATTGTCTGCAGCAACAATAGTAACGAAAGATAGAAAGAGACGCAAGGGACTGCGGTGGGGACACAGATCTACCTCGCGTCTCAACAGCAACAACAACCGAACTCAACACTCAGTTGGGTCCCATTCCTAGATCTGCACAATTAATTCCAAAGAGTAGTATGAGTACAACCAACCACATGTACTTAGTAAGTATCATGACTAACCTCGGTGAGGTAGTGGCGAGAATGGTCAATGATACACACTAATCAAACATGTACAGTTCATGAAAATATATGTACACAAGAACAACACTATAATTTAGGCATAGTAATCTAGCTAACACTTCAATATATAGAGAAGATATGCAACAATAGCAAATCAAGTTCTACCGAGTTGACATATAGAGAAGATATGTACATGAATTCTTACATCAACTAAATCAGCATATAGAGAAGATGCATATAAAATACATGTATTCCGAGGCTAGCATATAGAGACTATACACAGTAAAAGCATGTATATATCCAAGGAGCTTGAATATAGAGAAGATACACAAAGTCTAAACACTGATCAATTTCCATAATCCGTGTGTATGTCATCAAGGAAAAACATGAGAGGACGACCTTAGAGGGATGGATCCTTATCCACACGCTGCACGGATAACTCACATGCATAATCATATCATTGCACGGACAAATCAAGTGCTCTCAAATCAGTCTACATCACAGAAAGCATATACAAGAATATATACATGAATAACATGTATCAAATCACATTCTAATGGACTGAGGAAAATAGCATACAAAGGTATGCGTGTGCAAAGTGTAGAACTAGAACTCAGATTAGGCGGGTACGCCATACTATAACAAGTATCATGCTCAAGAAGGATATCAAAGCATATACATGGTCTCTAACATATTTCAAGGAGTTCACGGAATCATACAAATGATCCAAATAGAGATCATAAGAAGTACACAGTCCAACAGGGCATACTAGACGCCTAAAGTCCAATTAAAATCATGCATAGCACCAGCATATACGCTTTTCACTTCGCATATATGTCGATTTTCATAAATTTCGATTAGGCAAATAAGGTCACATCCTAAGGGGTATTCTCTCACAAAAGATTAAGCAAGATACTTACCCCAAACGAGTAAAATCAATACTCCAAAAAGGCCTTTTCCTTAGAAATTATCTCCAACCGGCTCGAATCTAGCCCAAAACAACACAATAACGTCAAACAATGCCATATGAATCAATTCCAAATAATAAGCTTCAATCTTTACTCAATTCCCAAAAAGTCAATAAAAGTCGACTTGGGCCCACATGGTCAAAATTTGAGTAAAAGGGTAGATCTCAACTATCCATAACCCATGAGTCTAAATATATGATTAGATTTCAAGTCCAAGTCTAAATTGACCCTCAAATCCTCAAAAATCAACCTCTTAAGTTGTAGGCGAAATCCCTAATTTTTTTTCCAAATTCTCATGATTAAAGTGCATAAATGCATGGGAATTCATGATATATAGCCAAATTCAAAGTGAGAATTACTTGCCCACAAAGCAGTGACAAAAAATGTCCCCGAAATTGCCTCTAACCGAGCTCCAAAACTCCAAATAATAAAAATTGAGCTAACCCTTCGAAATATAAGGTCTGCCAACGATTTTGTATGTGTGAAAAAAAAGATCGTAGCTGTGATACTGCATCTGTGGTCCAAGGATCGCATATGTGAGCTCCACAAATGTTGTCGACCATCTGCATCTGCGGCCTATGAGTCACATCAGTGACTCAGCAGGTGCAGCTTATTCCTTCGCAGGTTCGCACATCTCCCAAACTTGCCAATCCTCGCAGGCACACTCGCCACCTCTACTAGTACGCCTTCGCACCTGCGGCCTCAGCTCTGTAGAAGCGACATCCCCCTAGAACTGCTCAACTCTACAGATGCGACAGACTAGCCGCACCTGCAATGTCACGACCGAAAATTCACTAGTCGTGATGGTACCTACTCCAATTTGCTAGGTAAGCCAACTAACAGTCACACAATTAAACTAAGAATAATAAGGGATCAATAAATAAAACAACTGAAACTTTATACAATAACCCAAGGACTGGTAGTACAAGTCATGAGCCCCTAAGATTTTAGATTTAGAAAGCTGGTATGAAATAATATTTACAACATCTGTTTGAAATATACATAACAGATTACAACTTTAAAACAACCAAGGACAAGTGATAGCTATATGCGGAAATCAGGTACGCTTCCAATGCCAGCTCTCGCTAGGCGCAGCAACATCGGCTCCAAGATCTACATGCAAGGTGTTGAAGTGTAGTATGAGTACAACCGACCCCATGTACTCAATAAGTATCGTAACTAACCTTGGCGAGGTATTAGAAGCAATAATTATAAATGACACTCGATGCCTCTGTACAGTTCATAAATTCAACAAGTATAGAACAAATATATGATCAAATCAAGAAAAGTCTTAGGTAAAACTACCTTGATGCTTACAATTCTTCGTTTTAAAGTGTTCTGCGCAGTCAGCAATCCAACATATAAGGAAGATATGCAAGTAAATCTGGTAAACAATCAAGGAAGTTGCAAGTAAAGCTGAAATGTAATAACCCAATATCAGTCTGTTGCAGCGCGTAACCCGATCCAAATAACCATAAGCCAATAAGGCCTGTTGCGGCGTACGACCCTATTCAAATAATAGTAACCAGTTCTCCCAGAGCTCACATCAACCAGAAACCCATCGGTTTTTCACAATCCGTGTTTACAACATCAAGAGAGAAACATGAGAGGGTCACCCTAAGGGGATGGATCCGTATCCACATGCAAGCACTGCCAATTCAATGTGCTACCAGCCAAGCGCACATGCTCAATATCATAATCCGCCCATTGTGGTCAGAAGCTATAGCATAATCTACCCGGCGTTGTCACAAGCATAACAACATAATCCACCCGGCGTGTTCATGTACATAAGAACACAATTCACCTGGCGTGGTCACATGCATCCGGTCCAAATCATATCATACAGAAGCAATTATACAAGCATACATGTATATAATGAATGATTATCAAATTTCATGCTCCGGGACCAGTATAATGACATGCTAAAGAGTAGGCATGTGCAAAATGTGCTATCATAGCTCAAATCGGCAATTTCATCACGAAAATATCAATTATCAACTTTATTCAGGGAATTAGTCTCTATGTAATCCCCAAACATGGATAAAATAGTCCACAACAAGGTAACAAGTATGAGAAACATCATAGCTTAAAGCTTAATAGTCAATTATAGGCATATTATAGCCTAAGCACTACCTCGAACATAGATGAATACCCCGGTTCTTGCACATGGGCTCAAACGCCACACATATGCGCACACATAACACGTAGCTATCACAGATAATTCAGGCAACTAGTGCCACAACTAAGTTTAGATAAGCTACTTACCTCAACATGCCAAAACAAATACCGACCAAGCCAAACACCACACTAGAAATGCCATCCCGCACGTATCAACATCTGAACAGCTCGAAACTAGCCAAAGAGAACTCAAAAACATCAAATAATGCCTTAGGAAACAAACCCAAGCGATAAAGTTTGAATTTTTAATCAAATACTCAAAGTCAACCAAAAAGTGAACCCTAGGCCCGCACCTCGGAATCTGAGAAAACTCACAAATTCCGACAACCCGTTCAATTCGAGTCCAACCATACTAGTTTCACTCAAATCCGACTCCGAATCAATATACAGATCCCAAATATGCACTTTAGGAAAGTTTAGACAAAAACCTCCATTTCTCTCTTCAAATCCTTAATTTAGGTGTAATAATCCATGAACAAATAAAATATATAATCAAAACAAAGATAAAAATTACTTGTCCTCAAGATTTGGGTGTTTATCACCTCTAAAATCGTCATACTTGTGCTCTAAGAACACAAAAAGTAAAGAAAATGAACTCAAAATCCTGAAATTTGATGTTTTAATACACTGCCAAGGGTCCTTTTTCGTAATCGCGGTCGCCAACCTCACGATCGCGATTCAAAATAAATTCCAGCACAATATTTACCCTTCGCGATGCGGCCATGGCCCCGCGATGGCGATGAATAAATTCCAACAAGCTTGCCCAACTCTTCCATACATTCTCTAGTATAATGTCTATAAATTTTTGTACGAAACTCTAAATGACAAACGGTTTGATATTCTGAAAACTAGATACAAAGGGCTACAACTTTTAGTTTTGGATCTTCTCCAAATTCCTTATAGATTGCAAGATATAAGCTTCCAAAGCCAGTTTTCTGATGGTAGAATTTCTTCTACGCGATCGTGATTCACAAGGCTCAAACAACAATTTGCTCTTCACGAATGTTACCCAAAGGTCCGCGATCGCGATTCAGTCCCCTATAGCAAAAAATATCAACTGAAAAGGACCTAGATATGGTCCGAAACCACCCCGAAACTTACCTAAGCCTCTCGGGACCCCCTTGGAACATACAAACAAGTCTCAAAACATAATACGGACCTACTCGAGGCCTCAAATCACATATAATAACATCCAAACCACAAATCATCGATCAAGACAATCTCTTAAGTTCCTAAACTTCAAATTTCGAACCAAGCGTCTGATTCAAGCCTAAAAAATCCGGAATGAACCCAAATTTTGCATACAAGTTCCAAATGACATGTCGAACCTATTCCAACTCCCTGAACAACAATGCGAACCCGATAACATCGAAATCAACTCCGGATCAAACCTATGAACATTCAAAAATTGCAAATTGCCAACTTTCACAAAATAGTACCAAAACCTTCTAAAAGCATCAAAATGCAAATCCGGGCATACGCCCAAGTCCAAAATCACCATCCAAACCTAATGGAACCATCCGATCCGAGCTCAAATACAAAAAACTTAAACTTGGTCAACTCTTCCAACTTAAAGCTTCCTAATTGAGAATTATTCTTCCAAATCAATCGGGAATCACCTGAAAACCAAAACCAACAATTCACACAACTCATAATACATCATATGAAGCTACTCAAGACTTCGAACAACTGATGGAATAAAAATGCTCAAAAATGACTTGTTGGGTCGTTATATTCTTCTCTACTTAAATATGCGTTCGTCCTCGAACGTGACAAGAGTCGCTCCAAAGCCGTCAAATCATCATATAAACTCACCTTGCACCTACCTATGGGTGATCCCACGTCACCCCAAACCATGTAAGCCCCACAACACAACATAACTAAAGATATTTACTTCAACCATAGTCCATAACTCTTGGAACCTAATTTCTAACATCCGGAATATATTGCAAGACCCGATTCTCACATCCACACACTGTATAAGTCTAAACAAACTGTATCGAGCCATAACCGTAACCCAAGATATAATCACATGATTTTTTTCCCCACAATGACTCAGATACTCATAGCAATATCTTCTGATCACAATAGCTACTAAATAACAAACTTGGTACCAGTAACAGACCTCATATCATATAAAACCTTGTTCTAACCCTTTGTACTCTGCCAATGGTGAAGGAAACATGCAGAAACTTATAACCCTTCATCAGATCAACAAGTCGTGGAGTTCTCCCACCGAACAAGACCCATAGCCAAATTCTAAGCTGATTAGTGACACTATTCTTCCAAACTTACCGTAATCATATCTGATAGCACCCATTCTAGGTCCAATGACCTCATCTCATAAGCAACAAACCGTACAATCCATGCACCCATAAGCAACAACTCAAATGTACCCAAAAATGGAAGATGACTCAAATGAGAGAACCTTTCCGCAATCTCAACAGGTACCACCTCGAGCACAACATTATAAACCCATCACAGAGGGAGAACCAAGACTCACGAAATCAACCCAAATGATCATAACCCAATGTAACTCTGCTATGATGAGTGACCTAATCCAAACACCGGTTCATATGAAATACCTCAAGTACTAATGCTCAAGAACAACAACCACACACAAATCAGCATCAAGTACACAAAGTGCATGACAATAACCATGGAGAAACGAATAGCATAATATAATACAATTCGGAAATACCTGTAACCAAAGAGAAACCAACCATTCAACACCCCAAGAGCCATCTCGCTCGAATTTTGCTGCAAGGCCTAAACAGAACTGCATCATGTGTGCAAATAACCAACAGATCACAACTCATTATAACATAGAAGAGTAACACATAGAACATATCATAACAGAACAAGCTCAATTTTAACCAAATGACACACCCCTTAATAATAATAGTGCTGAGTCAACAAATCTGACTCGGTGTAGAATACACATCCTTATTAGGCCTACTAGTGGCATCCAAATCGATTCTCATCCTTCTGAAAATGAGTAAATAACTTTCCAAAGATCCACTGGAACCCATCCACAACACATACCATCAGCTAGCTAACTTGGCCATATCGTTTCAGTCTGCAACCAAGAAACAATTTGCCTCTGAAACTCCCAGTATCCAAATCACGAGAATATAAAAATATCCATATCCGATCCAAACTCAACCACTCAAGTGACCGACTCATCTTTCATACATAATCATCCACGTGAAATGCTTCCATAATTCTTCTGTGCTACACAGCAAAATCTGAACGTCGATATTCATTTAACCAGGACATTACCATAATACCAGTCAAGCATTTGCAAGTCAAAACGCATAGAGCCTTTTGAAATGCGCAGTCTTCTCAGGTGATACCAAATAGTGCTTGCATTTTTCTAAATATCTGAAATGGTCCATGCTGTCTATAACTCATGACCTTCCTTTCGAAATTGAACCGTAAACTTGCACCTGCAAATCTCAAATGCCACACGATGCACAGCCTCTAACATACCATCATACGAAAGCACGAGAATCCTGTTATCAACTCTGAGTCACAAGAAAGATACATACTATATCATCCAGAAGCCTTCCACTTGATCCCATCCAAGAGAAAAACACAACACGCAACAAACCCCCCATGCCCGTAGAGGACATCCATCTCAAGCCGTTGAAGAAATCATCGAGAACTCCACGATACCCATTTGCACATAACCAAGCCATTAGAATTGAATTCCTCTAACTCAAATAAGTCAAGCAGGTCGTTAAGTCCAATAGTATTGCCATAAAACACCTGTATAGACTTACCACATCGTAAGAACTAAATGAACTGATTATATCCATTACCATGCCGATCCAATCTCCCACCAAGCTGTCCTATTTCTCGGAGTTACTTCTGAATTGCCTTCAAGCTAACACTGCTCCTTGCCAGTACACTATGATCCTTAACCCAAAGCTCACTGCAAGAGATCCTAGCATGACAACGTCGCCCTGAAAGCCCATAAGCTACTGTATTCCCTCATAAGCATCCAAAATACCGCATCTTAAATACCCACTCTGAAGAGACTTTATGAATCTGGAGTTGTTCTCTTTAACCTCTCTGATACTGAAATGTGGAATCCATAACAACATAGAAATACTGCAAATATCTACACCATCCTAATGCAAATCTTAGATCTTAGCCATGTACAAAAATCTTGGAAATGTCCTCAAACACTACATATAACTCTAGAATTACTGGAACTTTTTCGACAGTCATCCGCTCTGCTCTAGTCTCTAATGTACCGCCAAAACGAGCCGAACGACCTGTGCTCCTCTAGCACACCAACACCGAAAGAAGTGACCCCACCTTAATGCAACCGAGTAAATCCCGACTCCATGCATACTACATCCATCGCGAATAACAAACCCAATTCATCCTATGATTTTCATTTACTCGTAAACTGTAATATATCATGTATCCAGATATTTCCTTGCTCAAGTCATTCTCGAACTCATCCTCTCCAAGTCATTACTAATCCACAATCGTACCTCAGACCGAAACCAATACAACATGATTATGCAATCTGATCGTTGATAATAGACTCCCCCACATGGCTCAAAGTTATAGAACACAACATCTGATAACGCACAATACCTTTACTTCATGACTGTCATGATCCCCAACTGTAATTCAACTAAATCTTTCACAAGCTCTTGTAACACAAATCATAAAATACCTCAAATTATTTGCTAAGCTCACATTCTTCCTCTTGACAATCAAGTCAACTTCCCAAAGTGATCCAAACTCCAATTGCAACACATATAACCCAATGGTAGAAAGAAACTCTCCACATAATCATCATAAGAATCACACAACATAAGTACATATGCAGGAGATAAGCCACCTGCTTAGCCTCAACCCAGCCTCTCTCTATATTCTTTCATGGCCACAATTACTATGCAATTGCTTAATCTTCTTGAGTATGGACTCATTAACAAGACATAAGGGTCTACTTCACCCCACAATTGAACAACGTGAAAGATTCTCAACACACTCGCAACTTGAGACTGTACAACACATCAACAAAGAAATCAAGCATCCATAGTCCTTTCACATCCTAATTGAAATTTTGTCACATCCAAACCATCTAAGAAAACCCCACAGTCATATAATACTCATCATAAAAATATCCTCACTGAGCCGCCAGTCCCACTCCTAGGGACACTACCGTACATAGAAGTCCAAAATCACATACTCGCACAACTAAAACCATCGAGCTCAAGATGCAGCTAAAACCCGGCATCTAGTCCTCCAGAATGGCCCATGGAATCACTAGCTGTTAATGTACAGCTGATACCAAGCGCTCACATAACATACGAGTTAGTGGAAGGAATTTCAAGAGATACGCTTTAAGCTAAATCAATGTTGCATGATAATGAAAGAAAGATGGAAAATTTTTATACATGCCCTGTAGCCTCTAGAAGATAGGTAGGGACGTCATCATACCGATCCGCAAGACTCTACCAGACACTTGCTCATGACTTGTAGAACCTATGAACCTAAAGCTCTGATACTAGCTTGTCACGATCAAAAATCCATTAGTCATGATGGCACATAACCCGACCTGCTAGGTAAGCCAACTAATATTCAACACAATTAAATTGAGAATAATAAGGGACCAATAAATGATACGATTGAAGCTTTATACAATAACCCAAGGACTGATAGTACAAGTCATGAGCCACTACGACATCAAATTTACAAAGCTGATATGAAATAATATTTACAATATCTGTTTGAAATATACATAATTGATTACAACTTTAAAACTACCAAGGACAAGTGATAACTATATCCGAAAAGCAGGTACACTTCCAATGCCAGCACCCGCCAGATGTAGCAACATCGGCTCCAAAATCTGCACGCAAGGTGCAGAAGTGTAGTATGCGTACAACCGACCACGTGTACTCAATAAGTATCATAACTAACCTTAGCGAGGTATTAGAAGCAAGAATTAAATAACATTCGATGTCCCTATGTAGTTCATAAACTCTACAAGTATAGATTAGATATATGATCAAATCAAGAAAAATCTCAGGTAAAACCAACTTGGTACTCACAATTCTTTGTTTTAAAGTGTTCTGCTCAGTCAATAATCCAACATACCAGGAAGACATGCAAGTAAGCAGGTACATAGTCAAGGAAATTACAAGTAAAGATGAAATGCAATAACTAGATATCAGTGCGCTGCAGCGCGCAACATGATCCAAATAACAATAAGCCAATAAGGCCTATTGCGGTGTGCAACCTGATCCAAATAACATCAACCAGCTCTCCCAGAGCTCACATCAACCAGAAACTCGTCAATTTCTCACAATCTGCGTGTACACCATCAAGAGAGAAACATGAGAGGGTGACCCTAGGGGATGGATCTATATCCACACATATGCACAACCATTTCAACTTGCTACCAGCCCAGCATGGTCACACGCTCAATATCATAATCCGTCTGGCATAGTCACAGACTCAATATCATAATCCGCCTGATGTGGTCACAAGCTCTATATAATGGATCCGCCCATCTTGGTCACATGCTATATCACAATCCGCCTGGCATGGTCACATGCTATATCACAATTTAACCAGCGTGGTCATAGGCATAACAATACAATCCACCCGATATGGCCACATGCATAACAACACAATCCGCCCGTCGTGGTCATATTCATCTAGTACAAATCATATCATACAAAAGCAATAATACAAGAATACATGTATATAATGAATGATTATCAAACTTCATGCTCCTGGACTGCTATAATTACATGCTAAAGTGTAGGCATGTGCAAAGGGTGCTATCACAGCTCAAATCGGCAATTTCACCACGGAAATATCAATTGTCAAGTTCATTTAGGTAATTGGCATCAATGCAATCCCTGTACATTAATCAAATAGTTAACAACAAGGTTACAAGTATGAGAAATATCATTGTTTAAAGCTTAACAGTCAATTCTAGGCATATCATAGCCTAAGAACTACCCCGAACATGGATGAATACCCTGGTGCTTGAACATGGGCTCAAACCTCTCAAATATGCGCATCCATAGCACATAACTATCATAAATAATTCAGGCAACTAGTGCCTCAACCAAGTTTAGATAAGCTACTTACCTCAAACATGCCAAAACAAATATCGAGCAAGCCAAACACCACTCTAAAAATGCCATCCCGCTCGTATCAACCTCCGAACGGCTCGAAACTAGCCAAAGGCAACTCAAAAATATCAAATAATGCCTTAGGAATCAAATCCAAGAGATAAAGGTCGAATCTTTAATCAAATACTCAACGTCAACCAAAAAGTCAAACCCAGGCTGCACCTCGAAATCCAAAAAAACTCACAAATTCCGACAACACATTCAATTATGAGTTTAACCATATTAATTTCACTCAAATCCGACTCCGAATCGATATTCAAATCCTAAATATTCACTTTAGGAAAGTTTAGACAAAACCCCCCGATTTCTTTCTTCAAATCCTTAATTTAGGTGTAATAATCCATGAAAAAACAAAATATATAATCAAAACAAAATTACTTACCCTCAAGATTTGATTGTTTATCTCATCTAAAATCGCGTTACTTGTGCTCCAAGAACTCAAAAAGGGAAGAAGATGAACTCAAAATCCCGAAATTTGATGTTTCAATGCACTGGCAGGGGTCTTCGTGATTACTGTCGCCAACCTCGCGATCGTGATTCAAAACAAATTCCAGCACAGTTTTTACCCTTCGTGATCAAGGCCATGGCCCTGCGGTTGCGATGAACAAATTCCAATAAGCTTGCCCAACTCTTCCATACAGCTTTTAGTATAATGGCCATAACTTTTTGTACAAAACTCCAAATGACAAATAGTTTAATTTTCTAAAAAATAGACACAAAGCGTTACTACTTTTATTTTTTGGATCATCTCCAAATTCCTTATACATTGCAAGATATAAGCTTCCAAAATCAATCATGTGACAGTAGAAATTCTTCTATGCGATCGCGAGAAAGGCTTTCGCGATCGCTATTCAATAGGCCCAAACAGCAATTTCCTCTTCCCGAACAAGACCCAAAGGTCCTGATCGCGATTCACACCCCGTTAGCAAAAAATCAGCAACTAAAACGGGCATAGAAATGGTCTGAAACCATTCAAACACTCACCCGAGCCTCTCGGGACCACTTCCGAACATACCAACAAGTCCCAAAACATAATACGGACCTACTCAAGTTCTCAAATCACACATAATAACATCAAAACCACGAATTGTCGATCAAGATCAATCTCTTAAGTTCTTAAACTTCAAACTTCGAACCAAGCGTCCGATTCAAGTCTAACAAAATCGAAATGAACCCAAATTTTGCATACAAGTTCCAAATGACATATCTAACCTATTCCAACTCTCGGAACAACAATCCGAACCCGATAACATCAAAGTCAACTCTCGGTCAACAGCTTTTCAAACCTTCAAATTGCTAACTTTCGCCAAATAGTGCCAAAACCTTCTAGAAGTATCGAAATGCAAATCCGAGCATACGCCTAAGTCCAAAATCACCATCCGAATCTAACTTAACCATCAAATCTTCTATCTGAGGTCAAATACACAAAAGTCAAACTTGGTTAACTCTTCTAACTTAAAGCTTCCTAGTTGAGAATTATTCTTACAAAGCAATCCTGAATAATGATACATCATATGAAACTACACAAGACATTAAACCGCTAACGAAATGAAAATGATCGAAATAACCATTGGGTCATTACATGCAATCACGCACCTGCGCCCACATTTGATAATTATTCTTATTTACGTAAAATATAGGAACTTTTATCATTTATTGCAATTAGTTAAATACTATCACATTTGTGAATTTTATAAAACTTAAAATATGGCCCGCCTTTACACATTATTCAATGGCTCTCATAATTGTCATTAAAAAGGGACTTGACCTAGGACCTTGTTCCCTAGGATTAACAGTGAGTTCAACCGCCATTGTAAGGACAAGAATTTTCTGACAAACTTATGTTATATACTATTCAAAAGCTCAATAATATTTCATTTCTTGTTTATTAATATTGCTATCATTGCCTTCAGAAGTCTCGCTCCCAGAATCACGCTATTTATTGTCTTATCTCGATTTCAACACTAAGTCTTGCATTTTATTTAATTTCTTTATCATTTTGGGATCAAATCGATTCGTTTGTCTAAAAACCATGGCACAAATTCAATTGTACTTTTTATGGGTAAACAGTTTGGCGCCCACTGTAGGGCTCAGATAGTTGCGTAATTGAGTTGATCCTTGCATCTATTACTAACCTGTTTAATTCTTTGTTGCTTAGCGAAAAATCATAAAAAAGGCAGATAATGATGTCAACATCGCACACAACGTTGAGCCCCAAGGAAATCAGTCTCAACACAAAGATTCGATCAGTGATACCCGCAATGAAGGCAATGAGGTCACAGCGGTTCATGGCAGGCAATATCCATGACATGTTCGGGAGGCAAATCCTGATGATGCTGAAGAGGAGCACATCACAGAAACAGTGAGAATCCTGAGGAAACAACAAAAGGCTATTATGGGCCATCTCTCACGACAGGATAAGGTCATGACGGAGTTGATGCAGGCGTTGTCGGGTGCTTCCAACATGCAAATAGACGAGGCCCAGTTCCTCCGGGGGGGGGGGGGG
>MCJB01049008.1:0-73733 GCA_002018475.1 Nicotiana obtusifolia
GTTGATGCTTTTTGGGCTGTTTAGTGATTGTTTTGAATTGTTTGAAGTCATATATATAGGGGAGGTGCTGTCCGTTTCATCGTAAAATAGGTTGTGGTCGATACATAATAGTTATGACGCTTAAATGATAACGATAGTATCGTTTCTCTTATTGTAGACTAAGGAGTTGGACAGTTTCATAGCTTGAGATTGGGGCAATATATACAAGGTATGTGAGGCTATCCCTTTCCTTCTTTTGCACGACTCCGATGGTACATGATGTAATGAACGAGCTTCCAAAAAAACTCTACTTTTAGAAGCTAGCAGTACTTACATTGTTTCCCCTCTTATGGAACGATTGACGTTGATGTTACTTCTCTTATTCTTATGTTATCAATGTTGTTGGTACTTCTTGATTCTTATAAGGTTCATTGTGAAGAGTTATTCCTAATAACGTGTACAGAGGATACCAATCTTACGTCACTCCAAAAGGCTTAGAACGTATTTTCATGAGTCGAGCGTGCATTATATATATGTATCTATTTTACTCTACCAAGTCGCGCTATAGTCGCACCTATTGTGCAACCACTGATCAGTTGGGTTTTACCGAGCTCCACGTGGCCGGGTACGATTCTACCGAGCCTTATGATGGTACGTTTTTACTGAGCCTATTACGGTCGGGTATGATATGATGATGATGATTCCCACAGAGGCGTATGTTTTAAAAGTTTATGTACATATACATATGTATCATGCATTTTATGTCAGTAGCCCTCAGAGGTACCCAGATGTTACAGGTTGTATATTCTCTATCCCTACTTACATTACTGTTCGTACTTATGGTTCCCTGCCTTACATACTCAGTACTTTATTCGTACTGACGTCCTTTTATTTGTGGACGCTGCATGTCGTGCTGCAGGTCCTGATAGACAGGCAGGTGCAGCTCCCCCACCACAGTAGGCTCTCCAGTTCAGCGATGATTGGCGAGATCCCTTCTCCGGACTTGTTGTGGTCTGGGTATGCATTTTTGTTATAGACATTATGGGTATGTCAGGAACCTGTTCCGGCTATGTTGCAGTACTTATGTTCCTTTAGAGGCTCATAGACAGGTGTCGACTCATGTATAGTTTGGTATGCCTTGTTGGCTGGTTTTTGTTGTATAGTCTTTCATGGTAGCGTGGTAGCTCGTACCTTATATATAGTTTCTTGATTGTCTGGTCATCCCATGTTATGTATGTTCATGCCATCATATTTTATTGTTGGTTGTCCATGATCCATGTCTATCATTTATATTGATCTCGTCAGCCCTAAAAGATAATAAAGAAGGTTAGATAAAATGTATGTTGGTGCCCGGCAAGTATGGTCGGGTGATAGTCATGGCCCTCCAATTTGGGTCGTGACAAACTTGGTATCAGAGCAGTCTGTCCTAGGGATTATCTATGAGCCGTGTCTAGTAGAGTCTTGATTATGGATGTGTAGCGTGCCGCATTTATAATCAAGAGGCTATATGACATCTAGGGTTTTTACCTTCTTCCTAAATATAGATCGTGCGTAGAGTTGAGTCGTAGGTGTTCGTCTCTAATATTCACCTTGTTTTCTTTTGGCGATGCCTTCGACTAGGAAGCAAACAATTAGTAGACGGCTTGATACAGCTTCGGGAGAGGGTACCAGTCAGGTGCCCCAAGCCAAAGCAGGCCAAAGTGAGGCTCAGAGTGAGATGCCGTCTCATACCTCATCTACTCCGTATTAGGAGGCACCCAGCACCTCCAGTTCCTCCGTCCGGCACTACAGATCAGGATATGCGAAGTGCTTTGCAATTATTGACTAGCTTGGTAGCTGCTCAGGCTCAGAGGCAGAATACAGGTGCTGCTGATAAACCAGTTAGTACTAGAGTTCGTGATTTTATTAATTTAGACCCTCTTGTGTTTATCGGATCAGACCCCAAGGAGGACCCGCAGACTTTTATTGATCAGGTTCATCATACACTACGGGTTATGCCTTCTTATCGGCTACGGGATTTAGCGGTTCTCTGGTATGATAGTTGGGAGAGATCTAGGGGTTCGAACGCTCCTCCAGCTATGTGGAAGGAATTTTCTGAGGCCTTTCTTCGTCACTACTTGCCAGTTGAGATACGACGAGCTAGAGCTGATAAGTTCTTGAACCTTAGAAAAAGTAATATGAGTGTGCGAGAGTACAGTATAGAGTTTGATTCTTTAGCAAGGTATGCTCCCCATATGGTGGCCGAGATGAGTGATAGGGTTCATTTGTTCGTGAACGGGTTGGGACCACATCTGATAAATGAGTGCACGACAGCCTCCTTGGTAGAGGGCATGGATATTTCCCGTATTCAGACTTATACCCAGACCCTAGAGGATCGTAAGCGCCAGTAGTGGGCAGATAGGGAGCAGGATAGGGGCCAGCATAAGAGGGCGAGATTTGCAAGGTATTCTGATGACTTCAAAGGCAGCGTCAAGCCCCAGTCTTTGAGGAGTTCGGCGCCACCTGTAGCTAGTGCTCCTCCACAGTTTCAGAGACCTCGATATGATCGATTTACCTATTCTGGTCCAGGTCAGAGTTCACGGGCATCAGGCTTGCAACATCACAGGGATACTAGTCAGACGAGACCCCCAACACCACGTTGTGATCAGTGCGGCAAGGCCCACTTTGGACTGTGCCGTCGAGGTTCTGATGCATGTTATTCTTGTGGACAGCCTGGCATATTATGCGGGATTGTCCTAACAGAGGAGGTGATGGTATGTCTCAGCTGATTGGATCTGTGTCTGGTTCTTCCTCATCAGTTCGACCTCCAGCACAGGGTTTTCAGCAGTCGACAGGTCGTGGTAGAGGTAGAGGTGCAGGGCTGAGTTCGAGTGGTGCTCAAAATCGAACCTATGCTCTAGTAGGTCGACAGGATCTCGAGTCGTCTCCAAATGTTGTTACAGGTATATTGTCTGTGTTTTCTTATGTGTAATGCGCTGATTGATCCGTGATCTACATTATCATATGTTACACCCTTTGTGGCTAATAAGTTTGGCATTGAACCTGAATTGATAAGTAAACCCCTTGCGGTATCTACTCCAATAGGAGATTCTGTGATTGCTAGAAGGGTATATAGAGGTTGCACTGTGACGATTTGTAGTCGTCAAACCTCGACAAATTTATTTGAGTTAGAAATGGTTGATTTCGATGTGATAATGGGAATGGACTGGTTGGCCTCATGCTATGCAAATGTTGACTGTCGTACGAAGATGGTTAGGTTTCAATTTCCTGGTGAACCCATCATTGAATGGAAGGGGAACATTGCTACACCGAAAGGTAGGTTATTTCCTATCTTAAGGCAAGGAAGATGATCTCAAAAGTTTATATTTATCATCTTGTTCGCGTTAGGTATGTGAAGGGGAAGCTGCCTACTCTACAATCAATCCCCGTGGTCAATGAATTTCCAGATGTTTTCTCAGATGAACTCCCAGGCCTTCCTCCTGAAAGGGAGATTGAGTTTAGCATTGATGTGTTTCCTGACACTCAACCGATCTCTATCCCTCCATACAGAATGGCCCTGGCAGAGTTGCGAGAGTTGAAGGCGCAGTTGAAGGACTTGCTGGATAAGGGCTTCATTAGGCCTAGGACTTCACCTTGGGGTGCGCCAGTCCTATTCGTGCGGAAGAAATATGGGTCGTTATGGATGTGTATCGACTATTGACAGATGAATAAGTTTACTATAAAGAACAAGTATCCACTTCCAAGAATTGACGACCTTTTTGACCAACTCCAGGGTGCCAAGTATTTCTCCGAGATTGACTTACGTTCAGGGTATCATCAGGTGAGGGTTAAGGAGAAGGATATTCCAAAGACGGCCTTCCGGACAAGATATGGGCACTTTGAGTTCTTGGTGATGTCGTTCGGGCTAACAAATGCCCCAGCAGCTTTTATGGATCTTATGAATACTGTATTCAGGCCCTATCTTGATGTGTTGTGATTGTATTCATTGATGACATTCTTGTGTATTCCCGTTCGGAGGCGGAACATGCGGGCCACTTGCAGATAGTATTACATACGCTTCAGGATCATAAGTTATATTCTAAGCTCTCCAAATGTGAATTCTGGCTGAACTCGGTAGCATTCCTTGGCTATGTGATATCTTACGAGGGTATTAGTGTCGACACTCAGAAGATTGATGCAGTAAAGAATTGGCCGAGACCTACAACACCATCAGAAGTCCGCAGCTTCCTGGGGCTAGCAGGATATATAGGCGGTTTGTAGAAGGGTTTTCCTCTATATCAGCACCATTGACTAAGTTAACACAGAAAGCTACGAAGTTCCAGTGGTCTGACGCTTGTGAACGTAGTTTTCAGGAGCTGAAGAATCGATTGACATCCGCCCTAGTGCTCGCTCTTCCCGAAGGAACAGAAGGTTATGTGGTATATTGTGATGCCTCAGGTATAGGTTTGGGGTGCTTATTGATGCAGCGTGGGAAGGTGATTGCTATGCATCAAGCCAATTGAAGAAGTATGAAAAGAATTATCCAACCCATGATTTGGAATTGGCTGCAGTAATATATGCTTTAAGATATGGCGGCACTACTTATATGGCGTCCATGTTGACATCTACACAGATCATAAGAGTTTACAATACATCTTCAATCAGAGGAGTTGAACTTGAGGCAGCGTAGGTGGCTCGAATTACTGAAAGACTACGACGTCGAGATATTGTATCATCCCGGTAAAGCCAATGTTGTGGCAGACGCTCTCAGCTGTAAGTCAATGGGAAGCTTAGTACACATTGAAGCAGGTAGATGGGGGTTGACTAAAGAGCTTCATCATCTAGCCAATATGAGAATCAGATTATTAGACTCTGATGACGGAGGTGTTACTGTACATAATACATTAGAATCATCTTTGGTAGCCGAGGTGAAAGTACGGCAATATGACGATCCTATCTTAGTATGATTGAGAGAGAGCATTCAGCAGTGTAAAATTACGGCTTTTGAGATTGGAGGAGATGGGGCATTGAGATACCAGGGCCGATTATGTGTGCCTAATGTGGCAGGGTTGCGAGAGAAGATTATGAATGAGATTCATCAATCCTGATATTCCATCCATCCCGGCTCGACAAAGATGTATCATGATGTCAAAGAGCAGTATTGGTGGGATAGCATGAAGAAGTCTATTGCAGAATTTGTAGCCCAGTGTCCCAATTGTCAACAAGTAAAGATAGAACATCAGAAACCCGGTGGATTGCTTCAGAATATAGAGATTCCGACCTGGAAATGGGAGGTGATTAATATGGACTTCATTATTGGATTACCTCGCTCTTATCATAAGTTTGACTCCATCTGGGTGATAATTGATCGACTTACAAAATGTGCCCATTTTCTACCAGTTAAAACAACTTACACGGCTGAATATTATGCGAAGTTGTATATCAAGGAGATTGTTGGGCTTCATGGTGTGCAGGTATCTATTATATTAGACCAAGGAGCTCAATTTACGGCTAACTTTTGGAGGTCTTTTCAGAAGGGTTTAGGCACACAAGTGAATCTCAGCACTGCATTTCATCTGCAGACTGACGGACAAGCTGAACGTACCATTCAGACACTGGAAGATATGCTACGAGCATGTGTTCTAGATTTTAAGGGAAATTGGGATGACCATCTTCCACTCATAGAATTCGCCTACAATAATAGCTACCATTCCAGTATTAAAATGGCCCCATATGAGGCACTATACGGGAGGAGATGTAGATCACTAGTTGGATGGTTCGAAGTCGATGAAACAGAATTATATGGGCCAGATTTGATTCACCAAGCCATTGAGAAGGTGAAGGTGATACAGGAACGATTGAGGACGGCACAAAGCAGGCAAAAGTCTTATTCCGATGTCCGACGTCGTGATCTGGAGTTTGAGGTTGGTGACTAGGTTTTCCTGAGGATCTCACCAATGAAGGGTGTTATGCGTTTTGGGAAGAAAGGTAAGCTGAGTCCAAGGTATATCGGTCCGTATAAAATTCTTCGACGAATTGGACATGTTGATTATGAGTTAGAATTGCCATCCGAATTGGAATTTGTCCATCCGGTATTCCATGTATCTATGTTGAGGAAATGTATTGGAGACCCTTCTCGAGTCGTCCCTATCAAAGATGTACAAGTTACAGAGGATCTATCATATGAAGAAGTGCCAGTGGTTATATTAGATCGACAAGTCCGCAAGCTGAGAACAAAAGATGTAGCTTCCATCAAAGTATTGTGGAGGAATAAGAATATGGAAGAAATGACATGGGTAACAGAAGAGGAGATGAAGTCTAAATACCCTTAACTGTTCCAGAATAAAGATAACGAGGATGCTAGGGGAACACAGGATGCATTAGAAGGTGGAACTGCTCTATGAGGTAAGCAATAGCTTGAGAATAATCTTCCTTAATACAAAATGGTGATATGCAGATAATGTACATGTCCATAAATTTTCATACTCTTGTAAGGCCATACGTTGAGTTAACTGCTCGCAAGTTCGTCCTCTATTTATGAGAGAAACTCGGCCGGAATCCACGATGATTTAAACTCCCCATGAACCCTTACATTCGAGGACGAATGTTCCTGGGGGGGAGGGTGTTACAACCCATATCCACACGTGTTAGTTCATGACATATGTTATTTAACATAAATCTAAGAAGTAATTATCTTTGAGATGATAAGAAGTTAATCCTATTGGTCTTAAGTGATATAAGGGTGTCCAAGGGTGATTAACAAGTATTAGGAGTTAAACGAATCAAGGATGTTGTAACTCATATTTTCGGGTAAACCTAGAGGTGCTTAATACACTCAAGAGGTCTTTTTTTAAGGTATTTGAATCATATAATATCTGTATCATAAGTCTTGAAGTCAAATGAGTTATGAAACAAAAGTCGACAAAAGTTGTCGCAACTTAGGTTCATAATTTTACTTAAACATTAGGTCAAATGTTTCTAAGCTTTTCTCCCAATTTAAAAGGAATTGGGGGTGATATACCTACCAAATTAAAGATCTATGAGTCTACTTTCCAACGCGTTAAACCGTTTTTCAATAAGATCTCGGAGGATAGAGATAATTCTATTTCCGCAGACCTGCGCAGATTGGTAGGTGACAAGTAGGTGCATCACCTACTTGCCAAAGTTAGAGGACAAAATTAAAAGTCCCAAAGTCGGCCAAGAGAGGACATTTAAGGGATTATATACTCAGTTATTTCACCCTTATTTCAGACCTTCAAAACCAAATTGAACCCCTACAACCCCTCCCCAAAAATCCCACACAAACCCTAATCGATTTTCCCTCTCTTTCAAGTTCTAATTGGGGGTGAAACCTAGAGTTTGAAGAACCAAGGAAAGGGCTGAGTTATCCAAAAAGTAAGGTAAGTTTACTGCTCTCTTTCATACATTTTTTCTCCTGTGAATTCATGGTAATTCTTTCTATACATGTAAGAACTCATGGGACGGTGATTGGAAGTCGTGAGTTCAAGTTATTCACTTGTAGCGGAATGTTTTGTGGACTGTTTTGTGTTGCTATTGGACTACGTGTTTTACTACTGTTTTGTAGAGTTTTGGAGAAATAAGGGTTTGGAGAAACACCACATAGATTTAGGGTTGTGGGCTGATAGTTCTTTGTAACATTTCCGGGTCGTTTGACACGACTACGGTAGCCATCGTATGTATAAAGTGATTAGCTTGTGCGTGGACTATTTTGGGAGGCTAAATATGATTATTATTGATGCTGTTTGGGCTGTTTGGTGATTGTTTTGAATTGTGTGAAGTCATATATATGGGGGAGGTGCTGTCCGTTTCATCGTAAAATAGGTTGTGGTCGATA
Source organism: Nicotiana obtusifolia (assembly GCA_002018475.1). Classification (NCBI taxonomy): domain Eukaryota; kingdom Viridiplantae; phylum Streptophyta; class Magnoliopsida; order Solanales; family Solanaceae; genus Nicotiana; species Nicotiana obtusifolia. The sequence goes on from MCJB01049008.1 coordinate 7,814, forward strand.
CATAATAGTTATGACGCTTAAATGATAACGATAGTATCGTTTCTCTTATTGTAGACTAAGGAGTTGTTACAGTTGCATAGCTTGAGATTGGGGCAGTATATACAAGGTATGTGAGCCTATCCCTTTCCTTCTTTTGCACGACTCTGATGGTACATGATGTAATGAACGAGCTTCCAAAGATATCTACTCTTAGAAGGTAGTAGTACTTATATTGTTTCCCCTCTTATGGGAGGATTGATGTTGATGTTACTTCTTTGACATTACGTCACTCCAAAAGGCTTAGAACATATTTTCATGAGTCGAGCATGCATTATATATATGTATCTATTTTACTCTACCGAGCACTATAGTCGGCCGGGTACGGCACCTATTGTGCAACCACTGATCAGTTGGATTTTGCCGAGCTCCACGTGACCGGGTATGATTCTATCGAGCCTTATGATGGCCGGGTATGATATGATGATGATGATTCCCACAGAGGCGTATGTTTTAAAAGCTTATGTATATATACATATGTATCATGCATTTCATGTCAGTAGCCCTCAGAGGTACCCAGATGTTATAGATTGTATATTCTCTATCCCTGCTTACATTACTGTTCGTACTTATGGTTCCCTGCCTTACATACTTAGTACTTTATTCGTACTGACGTCCTTTTATTTGTGGACGCTGCATGTCGTGCTGCAGGTCCTAATAGACAGGCAGGTGCAGCTCCCCCACCACAGTAGGCTGTCCAGTTCAGCGATGATTGGCGAGATCCCTTCTCCGGACTTGTCGTGTCTGGGTATGCATTTTTGCTATAGACATTATGGGTATGTCGGGACTCTGTTCCTGCTATGTTGCAGTACTTATGTTCCTTTAGAGGCTCATAGACAGGTGTCAACTCATGTATTGTTTGGTATGCCTTGTTGGCTGGTTTTTGTTGTATAGTCTTTCATGGTAGCGTGGTAGCTCGTACCTTATATACAGTTTCTTGATTGTCTGGTCATCCCATGTTATATATGTTCATGCCATCATATTTTATTGTTGGTTGTCCATGATCCATGTCTACCATTTATATTGATCTCGTCAGCCCTAAAAGATAATAAAGAAGGTTAGATAAAATGTACGTTGGTGCTCGGCAAGTATGGTCGGGTGCTAGTTATGGCCCTTCAGTTTGGATTGTGACACCTAGGATCACCCTCTCATGTTTCTCTCTTGATGGTGTACACGTGGATATTAGGAAAACTGATCAGTGGTTGGGTACGGATACAAAACGGTTTAGGAAATTTGGCCAGTGTTTGCTTGGATTTTGCATCTCATCTTTACTTGTAATTTCCGTGATTATTTACCTGATTTAACTACATTTCATCTCTATATGTTGAACATTGACTGAGTAGAGTATTTGAGAAACTGTACACATACACATAGCAATATCTCTTCCTGTGATTATGACTTGATTTCATTAATGTTCTGTACTTGTTAGAATGATGAAACTGTACAGGTTATGGCTAGTATCATTTATAGTTCGTGCTTCTTTTGCCTCGCCGAGTTTAGTTACGATACTTATTGAGTACATGGGTCAGTTGTACTCATACTACACTCTGCACTTAATTGTGCAGATCCAAGTGTGGGGACCAGCTATCAACAGTAGATCTATCTATTGGACCCAACTTCGTGAGGCGAGGTAGAGCTACATCCTTAGCCGCAATTTTGACTTGTCTTTTTTTATGTACTGTTGCTTCAGTTGAAACAGTATTATCATTACTTAGTTTTCGGACTTGTATTCCGTTGTAGAGTTCACGAGTCCGTATTTACCAATTTTGGGGGATTCATCTTGTATGGTCAGTATTTTGTTATATTAAGATCTCGGATTTAGCTAGTGTGTTAGGCGCCATCACGACGGGTTGGAATTTTGGGTCGTAACATAGAGATTGGAGAACAGACCATAAGGTATTCCCGGGCAAACAAGGAGGCAAATAATGAAGCATTGCTGATTGAGCTGGATCTGCTTGAAGAGCATCAGAATTTAGAATATGTGAGGATGGCAGCACAAAAGCAAAGGATGGAAAGATATTATAACCGTATAGCAAATCTTCGATACTTTAAAGTAGGAGATTTGGTTTTGCAAAAAAGCAACTCAAAGTACCCAAGAAGTCTATGCTGGAAAGATAGGACCAACGTGGGAAGGGCCTTACCGGATTTCAACTATAACTGATTAAGGTTCATATCAGTTGGAAAATCAAGATGGAGTAAAATTGTCAAGTAATTGGAACATGACTCATTTCAAAAGGTATTACTGTTGAAGATCCTTGTTGATACTGAAAATATATGCTGTACTTTTTTTTCCTTTGTCCAGTTTTTGTCCCAATTGAGTTTTTCTGGCAAGGTTTTAAACGAGGCAACAACGTAAAGCATACTACGAAGAAGGATCATTGACGATATCAAGAATTCTAATGTTCTACTTCTCATACTTAGCATCCGAACACTGAGGCAAAATTATTGTATATCAGGACACTAAAAGTGTCACAAAGACCGGGGACTGTTAGAACCTGAAGTTGTATCTTATCAGGACTGGGGACTGAATAATCAGCCCCGTAGAAATAATTAGTACAAGTTAGCCACATGTATTGGCAACTTTATTTACTTAAGCGAATTTTTGCTCATGTAAATGTAACTTTAGAAATAGAAGGAATAAATCAAAGTCCTTTTATTTTTATCTTATTTCTTGTCCCAATGATATGTTAAGATATTTTGCATTTGAAAGTTAGTTAAACTTCAAATTCTTGTGCTGGAATGAATAGGAGTCCTCCTCTTCAAGAGAACCGTAAATATAAGGGTCCTCTCTTATAAAACCCTTATAGTCAAAGGGTAGACACCTGAAGTATGAATGCCCGGGATTAAATTTATCGGAGACTGAAAGCAATAATGGGAGCCCAGAAACGAGATTCAATGTTTTCAGTTGTTTCTATTTCTATGAAAAGTCCTTGGATTTTGGCTTTAGGTTGAACAGGGGGAGATTTTCTTCTTTTCCTCTAAAGAGAAACCACTTCATCATCATCGGTTTTCTCTTCATCAAGGACCACTGTGGTCGGTCCAGTTGGAGTTTCTTTTGTTGAAGGCTTCTTCTGAGTCTCAGTCGTGAAGGTACATCTTCTTTTTTGCTTTTTATCTTTGGGATGGGGACTTAGGGAAGATGGACCTTCATTGGAAGCAAGAGCGGCATCATGAGCCCTCTTCCGATCAAGGATTGCTTGAATTTGTTGATGGGCCACCATTGGATCATGGGAAACCTCAACAACTAGGAAAATAGAAGACCTCTTCGGAAGACCTGCACATTATGATGGAGAATTAGCAAATTCGTACTTCGTCATGTTGGAGATTGAAAATGCAAAATAGACGTTTTACTTACCATGGTTCTTGGCCTTCCAATTAAATTTGGATGAAATTTCTTTCTACCTACAGGAATTCAGTGTGGAAACGTCCAAAATCTTCTGCACCCATTGGGTCAAGTTCTTAACCGATGGTGGAACTAACGGGTAGCTGAAATAAGAAAAACATAAATTAGCAAAATAAGGGATTTTCTTAAATTAAAAGAAAAATCATATCTGAGAAACTTACAAGCAAAGTTCCAAGATTCAGGGATAGAAGATGCTATTGCCGGAAGGATGTCCCTGGTGGCGATGACAACGAACCTTTTCATCTAACCATGATCATTATCATAATTGACACTAGTAACGATGGCTGGTGACCGTTTGCTGAGTTTGATCATGCCTCCACGAAAATTCTTTGGGGATTAGAGGTTAATCAAATGGACAAGAGTGAGGGTTTCTCCGGCCCGGGAGCACAATACTCGAAGGCAAGCCACCGTACACCATATTGATTAGGGGTGGGCGTTTCAGTACGGTATGTAAGAACTACGGTTCGGTACTTCAGTATTCGATAAATCAATTGTGTGTACCAAATACCGTACCAAAGTACGGTACGATTTCAGTAGCCAACCAAACTAACTGAAACAATTTTTGCATTAGCATAAACCATTGAATATAGCCGGCCATAACAGTTTTCAACTTCTTATTTTTTTGCTAAAAACGCTTTCAACACGAAGTCACTAAACATTGAACATTAAATATAGCTTGCCATAACAGTGGCCAGCAAGCTGCTTTGAGCATGCAAGTTTATTCAAAATGCAAAGAGTATATAGTGGTAGCAGAGCATCTCGTTCAATAAGTTTTGTTATGTTCAATCCATTTGAAGCTGTCTGTAATTCCATCCGCTCAAACTTTTCATTGTCAGCTTTAGTAGCTCTTTGGTTTTTCAGCCAAGCTTTCCTTTATCAAAGATTTACGAGTCATATGATGAAACTGTGGGAAGGAGTTCATGACATGCTCTCTGAATACTTTTTTTTATCAAAGACTTACGAGTCATATGATGAGTCATAGTTGACTTGTTGCTTTTCAAATTTTGATAGAAACCTAGGTTTAGAATTTAGAAATAGAAATTAGAGAAAGGAGAAAGGACTAAGGGAATTAGGGAAGGGGAATTGATGTCTGATACTAGGTTGGGGCTTGGGTGTTGGGCGTAGGCGTTGGGCTGAAAAATATAATTATATAGGTGGGATGGCTGGCTGGTTAGTGTAGACTAGGATTGTCGGAAATATTTCAGTATTTTGGTATACCAAAATATCGAAAACTAAATACCGAGTATCTTAACAAAATAACAAAAAATTAATACCGAGAATACCAAAATACCGAATAAACCGATACCGAAATACCAAATTAATTCATTCCGGATCGAATTTCAAATTTTATGCCCACCCCTAATATAGATGGACTTACTTAAGCCAAGCATATTTGGTAGCGTTGACAAAATTCTAAAATAATGAGATCAATTTCTTGACCCTTAAAGTAAAAAGGTATGTATAAACGTACATGAACCACGGTTTGCTAAAGGTAACCCTTTCTACTTCATTGGAGGCTAAGATCTCAATATTTTTTCAGTCACAATCTTCTTTTACAATAGAAATACTAACAGGGAGAATGGAAGAAGGATATCTGCTGAAATGCCAATTTATGTCATTTTTGGGGTTGATAGGTTCGTTTGGTACTAAAAGATCCGTCTCGGAGTTTAGTTAAGAGGGTATTATTATGTTGGTGTTAGGAGGACTGGCATTGGCTTCCTTGATTTTGTTCTTCTTAGAAAGGCCACCACCGATGTGAAGGCTAGAGTTTTCGAGAACAGAAGTAGTAGAAGACATGGTGATAGAAAATCTGAGTAAGAAAATTTTACCGAGGAAGAGGGATTTGCAGAAAAACTCTAAGATATTTGAAGAAGAAGAGTTTGTAAAAGTGAAGGATAAAATTGATGAGTACTAGAGAAGTTTATAAGTGGCAGAATTCATGGTCATCATTACCTTGAAAGCTCGCAAAAATATTTGCCGAATCGCGGGATAACACGTGTTTGGCTCATTAAGTACAAGAAGACGTGCATCTTTTTAAGTGTCAGAAATCATTCAGGAACTTTCCCACCAAGGAAAGGGGTTTAATCTACTTCCCGATAACACAAATTTTATCACCGAAAAGTAGGGAGACTATCTGTATGGGGTAAAATTGACAAACAACAGGTGGATGCTCGACGAGTTGACCCGTGGAAGTAAACAACAAGTAAGATATGAGTCAGCAAATGGCTGGCATTGGTTACGAACATGTGACCGGTACTGGATAAGTTGCGAAGGCATTGGAACCGAGGACGAAGGTCTAAAAGAAAAATATCGGTTGGAAAATATAGCATTCAATGATCAGTCATTACAAAGAATCATTGCATTTATACACAGCCGTTATACAACTATCAAGAGGGGTTTTACTCATATTAAAGAAGAGCTTGATTTGGGGATCTTGTCTTCCTGAATTGAGCTATAAATAGTAGAAATTGTATTCATTGTAGGACATGAAAAATCAGTACACAAAAAAGGCAAAATTGCTCTTATTCTATTAAGAATATCCTCTTTTTCTATTCTTCATTTGGCACTTATTATTGCTTATGGAGAAGCTCAGCCCATAGTCAGGCTTGTATTTTCTTCAAGTTATTTTAATTAATTTTTTGTTCTTAGTTGTTTTATATTCTTGGATCAAATTAATTCATGTGTCTACAAACCACGTTACAAATTTAATTGTACCATTTTACGGATAAACAGTACATACGGGCACTAAGGTTATACCATACTTGGGATATAGGCTTATTTATGCCTCGATTTGATACATGCTCTACTTGTGATATGCTATAAATTATTTGTTTGGCTACTTGGGCTTTATTATTCGTGTAAAAATTATGTCTAGGTTTTTTATGCTTATTGGGTATGATGGGCAATTCTTAAAATTGTTGATATACTTGATTTTGCCATAGTTATACTTTATATCATGAACACACATTTGCATCCTTATACATTATGTCCTCATACATTTTATTGATTATTTCCTAAGCATATGCATACATCCCTGTATATAAGAATCTTGATACAGATTGATATAATTATGGCACATCCAGACTTCATGAGCGGGTTGATATTATTATGGTGCGAGGTTTATGTCGCGCGACTATTGTTATTGCATGACATTTATATCGTGCGATTATTGTTGCGGCACAAGGTTTATGTCATATGGTTATTATTATGGCACGAATTTTTACCGTACAAAGTGTGAATTCGGATCCATCCCTCTAGGGCCGTCCTCCCATGTTTCTCTCTTGGTGGCATATATGCAGAGTTTGTGAGACACTGACGAGTGTCAGATTATGATGGTATTTTGATGAGATGGGCGTAAAGATGGAAGCTTGAATTACTTAAGTGAATCCTTTACGTCATATCATGCATTGATATTCTAGACTCACATAAAAACATGCATGCCTATCATCGGTATATGCACCTTCATGCATTTATATATGCATAGGAATTATTAGTTAATTGTAGGACATCGAAAAGGTGTCAGATTGATGTATATGTTGAGTCTTCATCACACATAAATATCTTAGACTCATGCAGGATCATTTGTTTAGTTACTATTTGATAATTGATGCAAAATTTGGTCTCCATTATGCATAAACACTTTACATTCATGTAGAAGTATATAAGTAGAGCTACTTCGTGCAAATATTCTTTATGTATGGATTTGGTGCATTTGTATATGCTTTGATCTGGTTAGTTAGAAAAGCATGCTTATTACCTCCTCCTTTGATTGTGCACCTTATCATTGATATATGTTATCCCTTTGTTGTTTATGGGCTATTTCTCTATTATTGTATATGTTTATTGTCTAAACAGGAGATATAAAGTGAGTATCTTTTGACTAAATCTTGCGACTACTTCATTGAGATTAGTGTTGATACTTACTGAGTACATGGGGTCGATCATAGTCATACTATACTTCTGCACCTTACATGCAGATTTTGGAGCTGAGCTGTTGTGGAAGCGAAGACTAGCATTGAAGATGTACCAGCTTTCCAGTTGCAAGCTATTATTTTGTTCATGGTAGTCTAGACCTTATATGTCTGTTTATGCATATATCAAATAGATGATGTATATTCTTTACACCAACGTTATAATCCTAATCTTTGTCGCTCATGACTTGTACTATCAGTTCTTGGTAGGGTTGTCAATGGTTTGGTTCAGCCGATTATTTTATAAAATTGGTACCATACTAATTTTTCGGTTATTCTATTACGTATAGCCAAAATTAGACTTTTCGAAACTGTCCCAATCACGTCGGTTTCTCTTTGGTAACGGTACGGTTCGATTAATTTTTGGTATTTTTTTAAATGTCATATAAAAGTCACTAGTAAAAGTAAAATGCAATAACATACGTATTTTTATAGGACTTAGCAAAACTCGCTAGATAGTATTATTTAAATGGTGATAAATTTTATACATGAAAGATGGTCAGAGTATAGATCCATCAACTACTTTACAATAGCGTAAAAGAAACTAAGCAAAATAAAGAAAAGATAAATCACACGATTAGAAAGATATTAGCCAAGTTGTGACTCAAGAATAAAGTCTATAGAAGATTAAATATTCAAAAAGATAAATCTAAATCCTACGAAAGAAAACATATTCAATACATTGTAGTTTGCTACTCATAATCGCTAGAATACTTTGTGTCTTGCTAGTGAATATGCCAGAAATAATTTAGTTTAAGTAGGAGTTGCATAATAGGTCTGGGAATTAGGATTTTGATTTTAATTACTTGTTGACTTGTAACCATTTTCATAATTCCAAGGCCCGAGAAAATTAAAGCTTTATTATTTTTAAACTTTATAATAAATATATTTTTCACATGTAAATTTATTTGGTACGGTTCGGTATTTTTTCAAAAAATAAAAAATCTACTCTAATTATCGGTACGATTGTAGATTTATATAAAAACCTACGATATTATTAAAAGAAACCTAAAAATCGGTTCGGTGCGGTACGGTTCAGTCTGTTTAATCGGTTTTTAAATATCCATTGACACCCCTAGTTCTTGGGGATAGCTATATTAATTTGCATATTTTTATTTAATTATTTATTTGATGATCTTCAGTTCGAGCTATGTTTATGTTGGTTGACTTGCCTAGTGGATTGGGTTAGGCGTCATTAGGATTCCGATGAAATTTGGATCGTGACACGAGCAAAATATGAAATTATGTTTAACAACTGGGGGGGGGAGGGGGGGGGGGGAGCAAAATATGATAAGTTGCAAAATTATATAAGCACATCATAAGCAACACGTTCGAAGGTTGAAAAATGAGAATAAGAGAAGTTGAAGAAAAATAATATAAAAAGAATAGTACTTAATATATATATATTTTTAAAAGGAGAATTAAAAAAAAATTAGTTTGTAATTAAACAGTGAAATTACCTCCAATTCTCACCCATCTTATAAAGTACAGTTAGACCCTCTCAATTATACTCAATTACATGCTAACTAAGTAATTACTTGATCAGACAAACATATAAAATTATAATTACCCAAATTACATATAAATTCAATTACTAAGTTGCTTTCTAAGCATGCTCTTAAAATAGTTTTGCAGAAATATTTTCGAGGCCCGAGGATGAAAGCAAAATTCTAATGGATTTGTAGGATTCTGATTGATAGGAAAAACTTGCCATGTTGGAATCTAGTAATTAGGACTTATGATCATATCCTAATGGATCGTTAAAATTTATAATTAATCTTGACGAATGGTCAAAATATGACTATAAATCCTGAGAGATCATCGTAACTTTTTATGTAGAAATTTTATCAATACATATTATGTCAAAATAAACCAAATTGGTTCAAATCTACTTTAATTGACTCCAATTTTGATATTTAACCTTCTAATATCAATTCCAATATTACATATGGCTAGATTCAAATCAAACCTTCAAGAATTTATGGACCTACTTTTTTCTTTTGTGTTTTTTCAAGCTCATCTTTTTTTAGGAGCCCTAAGTTGTATCTTGTTCCACCATCTTTTGTTATTTCTACTCACGAAGAGGAGCTAGGAATTTTGTGTCCTAGAATCGTCCCAGTTTGTGATGACCACTGACTGTTAATGTGTTTTAATAAATATCCTTATCACCCACATAAAAAAATACACTACTTTTATTAACATAGACAAAAGTCAACCATTAGTTGACAGTTCAACGCAATTTCTTGTTAGTCAAGTATCTTAGGTAATTAATTTTGCACCTGAGGTAAATACTAATATGCACCGATGTTCACATCAAACAAAGTAGTTTAATAATAGTTAAAAGTTAAAGGGAAAATACAACGTTAAATATAGTTAAGTAATAAATATGTATATAAAAGATATTCCATTGGTCTTAATTTATGTGATAATATTTATCTCGATATAGAATTTAAGATAGAAAGAAAGACTTTTGAAATTATCGTTTAAAATTAAAAATAAATATTTGTATGACTATAAATTATTTAAAATATAAAATTAAAAGTTAAATTATTCTCATATAAACAAGTAAGATATTTTTTTGGATGGAAAACACTAAAAAAAGCATGACAAATAAATTGGGAAGAATATATATTATATGTTTGGTGTGAATATCATGACGTGTCTCGTAAAAGACGAACTAGCATTAATAGTGATGGATCTGGGCGAACTGAAGCCCACTCTGTCGCTGATGTCAGTTAATAGCCTTAGGAAATGATGAGGCAAATAATGATTAAATTGCCAGGAAAGGTAAACAAAATGTTCGTAACGTAAATAGGTAGGCTCGCAGAGAATATCTATGGGATTATGATGACACATGATGCATTTTCTCCCTTTCTTTTCTTCCCTTTGTTGACCAACTTCTTTTGTTGTGGAGGGGTTCATCTTAATTGTTTACATACCTGCTTGAGGTTGCACAAAGGGCCTTTGGTTGGTCCTGTTATTTTATGTGATATATATACTTCTTTTCAAATTTTAAAAATCATTTAATTTACACATAATCTGATTCTTCATATAACCATAATGTGTAAATTATAGTTCATCATGTCTCTTTACGAAACAAAAAAGAAGAAAGAAGTGTATGAGTCAAAATCTGCCTTAGAATATTTAAGATAAAATAACATTAAAGAAAGAATTCTCAAGCTGCCGTTAGTCCAAGTGGACCAGGAAGCAGCAAGACTCATAGCCGAAGAGTCGACGAGAGTCGTGATCGAGATGTCAATAATGGTCGAGGTCGAGAACTATTGATGAAGCTTTAATGGCTAGTTTTCGAAATAGGATATTAAAGAGAATAATCTAGTGGATATTCTTTACACTTGTACTATTAGGATTTATTAGGAATATGTCTCATATAAAGAGAAAAAGAGACAATGATATGAGGCATGTGATATTCATTTGTAAGAAGACACTTTGACAAAAAAGATTCTCTCTCTTTCTCTCACACTAAGATACAAACACCGTCTTTTCACTAAGATTCTTGTCTGTATTATTTCATATTTTTCCATCAAATCCAAGAATAACTCAAGCATTCAAGGATTTGTCTGTCATTCATCATTGTCAGGAGGAACAATCACGTAGTTCATCCTTTATTGGGTGAATCATTCCTCCTATTTACTTAAATGTCATTTATAGTTCATTATCATTAAATGCTACATTGTTGTTCATGCTTTTTGGAATAGTTATTGCATACTGTTATCACTATTCGACCAAATCTATCTGGCTTTATCACACCCTAGGAAGCTACATCTAGAAATATGATTGTTAACCATTTTTAACCCATAATCACATAAATTTAATTATTTGAACCAAGAGCTATATTTTTGGTCAAACAATTTGGCGCCGTCTGTGGGAATTTCTTAGTTATAGCCTTTAATTTCTTCTAGATCTACAAGTAACACGGGTCACTAACGTAAAAAAAAAAAAGCAAGCAAAAATAAGATCTCCTTTCTTTGTGTGCACAAATCCCAACATAGCAGGTAACCGAGAAGAAAGAACGGGAATAATAAGTAGCCTCCCAACCAACCTCATGAACGCTATCAACGAAAGCTGTGAAACGGCAGACGAAGGCGCGACACTCAGCGTCTCCCCAAGGCGAGATGGGCCACCGCCCCTCACTGCAGAATCACAAAATCTATAAGGGAGCCTCCATATCTGTGGGGAAAGAGACGCCCCCATCTGTAAAAAAAGCTCCTCGAAGCATGGCTAGTTGACACGCTAACCAGCGTCCACAACAAGCCCGTTCGGGATGCGACTATAGAGAACGCAAGGACATGCACGATACGACAAGCGGACGAGCAATGCAACCAACCTTTTCCCCCAACGACAAGTATTACTCACAATGTCATTGATAGTGCAGGTGACAGCGCCCTTGCAGTCATTCTAAAAAAGGATGGAAGAAATGGAAAATGAGAATAAGGCACTCCGAGATCAAATGAAAGAACACCAGGAAAGAGTCGATAAAATACCGGGCGCCTCCAAGTTGTTGCTGAAGAGGGATGTCGACCAATTCGTCGAACAGCCATACAGTGATGACGCAGCCCCGCATGCTATGCCAAAAACCTTTAAAATGCCACCCTACCTCAGGATATATGGCCGCACAACCGACCCTGAAGATCATGTGACTCATTACGTCATCGCCGTAAATGGCAACGACCTTGCCAAAGAACAGGTGTCTTCCATCTTGCTGAAGAAGTTCGGCGAAACCCTTACAGGAGGGGCATTAAACTGGTATTCGCAGCTACCAGCACGCTCCATTGAAACCTTTAGAAGAAATAGCCGACAAGTTCGTAACGGCCCACGCTGGAGCCAAAAAGGCCGAGGCGAGAGTGAACGACATATTTGCTGTGAAACAATCTCTGGGAGAGGGATTGAGAATCTTCCTCGCCCGGTTCAACCAAGTAAGAATGAATTTCCCAAACGTGTTCAAAGGGATGACGGTCGCAACTTTTCAGAACAGGCTAAGCAGGGATGGTTCAAGAGCAACGAGGAAACTGTTAAGTCGGTCGATAAAGTACCCCATCCCCCCCCCCCCNCCCCCCCAAACCACTAGGGATGAAATCCATAATGCTTATTATGCCGAAGTTCGTGTAGATGAGGACGACCTCAATGGACCAACCCACCGGCTAACCTCAGTACAAGTGGAATCAAGAAAGGATCGAAGAGACAACGCCAGAAGAGATCATCCAATTCTGCGACCTAACAGGGAACAACACCAATCATATATCAGAACGGTCGTCGCCCCTTACCCCCGGTACGAAGAATGTCCATCCAGACCAAGGAGGGGAACCCATCGGAACGATAGAGGTATGCCCTATATTATCTGCTCACAATTTTTGTGTGTCACCTACAGAGATAGTCTACGCCCTGGAGAAGTTCGGGCCAATAGTAAAGTGGCCGCCAAAGATGAGATCGGACCCCAACACCAGAAAATCCGACGCCTTCTGTGAGTTCCACCAAGAACGAGGCACAAGACAGAAGACTGCATCGCCCTAAGGCAGGAAGTCGTGAATATGCTACGACAAGGACTCCTTAAAGAGTTGCTAAGTGATAAAGGAAGAACCAATTTCGCTAGAGGACACGATCATCAAGGACTGCTCAAACCATCCTCATCAGCTCGTACCATCAACATGATCATAAGTGACGACGCCTCTATCAATGGGGTGAAGTTCACCACTACCCACAAACTCAAGCGATCTATCACCCCGCAAATTGTACGACGAACTCGAAGAAAGTATCATCTTCGACAAGTCGAACGCTGACGATTAAGTTTTTCCTTATAATGATGCCCTTGTTATTACTCTGGGAGGTTTAGATACTGATGTTAAACGCATTATGATAGATGACGGGAGCGGCGCGTGCATTATCCATACCCGAGTACTTACCCAAGTGAAACTCTAGAATAAGATCGTACCGTGCTGGATCACGCTAACTGGTTTTAACAATGCAGTTGAACGGACGTCCAGAGAAATTAGACTTCCCGTTTTGGCCGACGGCGTGACTCAAGAAACAACACGTCACAGACCAAGACACTGCGTACAGCGCCATAGTGAGACGGCCATGGATACACCCAATGAAGGCCGTCCCCTCCAGCTTATACCAAGTCGTCAAATTCCTAACTCGATGGGGAATATTCAGTATACGAGGAGAGCAGCGTACGTCTCGGGAATGTTACCGCATTCCTTTAGACAGCACGACTTTCCAACAAAGGAAGGACAAAGAAAAAGAGGAATAACAATTAGCAGGGTCGAGGTGGGGGCACGACGAGATCAAGGAAGGCATCAAAGATCCCGACGTAGTCGAAGCCACAGGATTGACCATAGAAGACCTCAACCCCGTTCAATTAGATCCCAATGACCATAGCAAAAAGGCCTATATCGGCTGCAAACTTCAGGAACCAGGTAAATTCAGTCAATTCTTAAAAGCTAATGCGGATTTGTTTGCTTTCAGCCATGCAGATATGTCGAGCATCCCAAAGGAAATCACCACGCACAAACTAAAAGTCAATCCCTTCCACCCCCCGGTGAGGCAGGTCAGGAGAAAATTCAACTCCGCGATCAACGATGCAGTGCGCGAGGAGGTGGAAAAACTATTAGAAAATAGTTCCATAAGGGAGCCGAAGTACCCCAAGTGGGTCGCCAATGTAGTGATGGCTAACAAAAAGAATGGGAAATGGCGAATGTGCATGGACTTCACAAACTTGAACAAAGCATGCCCAAAGGACTCGTTCCTGTTGCCTCATATCGACCAACTCATTGACGCAACGGCCGGTCATCAGTTGCTAAGTTTCTTGGATGCTTACTCTGGCTATAATCAAATACCCATGGAAGAGGAAGATCAGGAAAAAACCACGTTCATCACCCACCAAGGAACGTACTACTACAGGGTCATGCCCTTTGGACTAAAGAACGGGGAGGGGGGCGACTTATCAGAGGTTGGTGATGAGGATGTTCAAGGATCAACTCGGTAAGACAATGGAAGTATATATAGATGACATGATGGTCAAGTCCAAAAAGGGAGAAGATCACATCGACCATCTAAAAGAAACTTTCGACATACTCAGATGGTACAGAATGAAACTGAACTCGGCGAAGTGTGCATTCGGCGTAGCCTCAAGAAAGTTTCTAGGTTTCCTCATATCACAGCGAGGGATCGAGGTCAACCCTGACCAAATCAAAGCCATTGAGGGGACCGAACTCTTGACCACTAAAAAACAGGTCTAAAGGTTGAGTGGCCGCATCGCCGCCCTATCAAGGTTTATCTTGCGGTCATCGGATAGGTGCCATAAATTCTTTGGCGTACTTAAGAAAGATAACGGCCTCCAATGGACTTCAAAGTGCATCCAGACTCTGAGGGAACTAAAAGCATACCTGTCGTCGCCGCCCCTGCTTTCAAAACCAGACTAGGGGAGCGTCTCCTCGTCTCTTTAACTATATCCGAGGAAGCTGTAAGCACAGTCCTAATTCGAGAAAACAAAGGTACGCAATCTCCCATCTCTTACATTAGCAAAACACTAGTCGATGCCCAGACGAGGTACCTGCACCTCGAGAAACTAACTTTGGCCTTAGTCGTAGCTTCACGGAAGCTTAGATCATATTTCCAATGACACCCTATCTCGGTCGTCACAACTTTCCCCCCGAGAAGCATTTTACATAAGCCCGAGCTATCGGGAAGTCTAGCCAAATGGCGCATCGAGCTAAGCGAGCACGATATCATGTACTAGCCACGAACGGCGATAAAGTCACAAGTACTCGCTGACTTCAGCGCAAAAATAATGCCTGAAGTCAAGAGGGAAGCTGTCCTAACTTCCCTCCAAACACAAGATCTCTAGGTTCTATACACCGATGGCGCATCCAACGCGTCAGGGTCCGAACTGGGACTCGTACTCGAAGTCCCAACAGGCGAAGTAATTCACCAGTCCATAAGGTGTCCGGATATGACTAACAAAGAGGCCGAGTACGAGGCCGTCATTGCAAGTTTGAGACTAGCACAAAACGGTTAAAACTACAATGTGATTCCCAGCTTGTAGTCAACCAAGTCACAGGGACTTTCCAGATCAAAGTACAAAGATTGCACAAATACCAGACCAAAATCTGCAAGCTGCTGCCCGAGTTCGACGAATTCCAACTTGACCATATTCCACGGACACAGAATCCCGAGGCAGATGGCCTCGCAAAACTAGCCGCAGCCACCAAAAGCATCACAACAGGATATAAAAGCGTGGTCCATCTCCTCAACATAACTTGGGACTGGCACAATCGTATTATTGCGTACTTGCAGGACGGAACACTCCCAGGAGATAAAAAAAAAAGGCCAAGAAACTTAGAATGCAAGCAGCCAGATACAGTATCCTCCACAATGACCTATGCAAGAGAACTTATGGCGACCCTTTACCGAAGTGCTTGGGCCCAAACCAAACTCGGCGTGTCCTTGAAGAAATCCATGAAGGGCATTGCGAGGCTCATTTTGGTAACCGAGCACTGGTCTGATGCTTCATACGGGCGGGATATTACTGGCTCACCATGAAAAAAGAGGCCGCAGATTTTGTGAAAAAATGCGAGCAAACCAAAAGTACGCCCTAATGATTCACTAGGCGGGCGAACACCTCCACTCGGTCACCTCACCTTAGCCATTCATCAAATGGGTAATGGATATCGTAGGCCCCCTTCCGGCAAGACGAGGTAATGTACGATTCCTTTTGGTTTTAACTGACCACTTCTCTAAGTGAGTGGAAGCAGGAGCCTTTGCCAAAATACGAGAACAGGAAGTAATCACCTTTAAATGGAGAAATATCATATGCCGGTTCAGCCTTCCCAAAGAAATCAGCTGCGATAATGGATCCCAGTTCACGAGAAAGAAAATCGCCGAATTTTTCGAGAAATGGCATATCAAAAGGATACTCTCAACCCCGTACCACCCCACGGGCAACAGGCAAGAAAAATCCTCCAACAAATCAATAGTAAACATCATGAAGAAGAAGCTTGAAGACGCCAAGGGACTGTGACCGAAAGTACTACCAGAAGTGTTATGGGCCTACCGAACAACTCCAAAAACGAACACAGGAGAAACGCCATATTTTTTGGTCTATGGGACTGAGGCAGCAATACCAATCGAGGTTGGAAAGCCCAGTCTAAGGTACTCCCATGAGAGCGGCACAAACAACGACGAGGGCAGAAGGCAAGAACTCGACGAAGTCAACGAACAAAGAGATATGGCTTATATAAGAATGATTGCCCAAAAACAACAAGCAGAACGCTATTATAACAAGAAAGCAAAGGTCAGGCCACTTAAAGTCGGGGACTATGTACTGAAAGCTAAAACTCAAGCGAGCAAAGATCCCGGGAAACGCAAACTGGGAACAAATTGGGACGGCCGGTACAAAATCATAGCAAAAGAAGATAAAGGATCATTTCAACTAGAAAAAATGGAAGGAAAGCTGCTACCAAACAACTAGAATATAAGCCACCTCAAATACTTCAACTTCTAAAAGAATAAGTGTCCCCCGAGTTGTACTCTTTTTTCCCTCACTTGAGTTTTTTCCCAGTTGGATTTTCTCAAGGAGGTTTTTAACGAGGCGACGAAGGAAAAACTCCAAGTCAAAGTACGCGAAGGCAAGGAACTGGTTACTATTTCATTGCTCAACCTCTCACTACTCTACAGATCGACCAATGAAGAGACTAGATATACCAGGACTAGACTGGAACACCAGCTAACACCCAAAAATCTGTAACTTTCTCCAAGTATATAACAAATGCAACAATGTTAAGGCAATAAACTTTACACTTACCAGCACATTTCTCTCAAATTCAGGTTATTTTCGAATCTCGAACCAATACCTACCAGCCCTCGGTCATAACTAAATTCAAGTTATGTTCGACCTCGCTTGAACTAATACCTATCGGCCCTCGGCCATAATTAAATTCAGGTTACGTTCGACCTCGCTCGAACCAATACCTACCGGCTCTCGGCCATAAGTAAATTCAGATTATGTTCGACCTCGCTCGAACTAACACCTACAAGACCTCAGCATAATTAAATTCAGGTTATGATCAACCTCGCTCGAACTAACACCTACCGGCCCTCGGCCATAACTAATTTTAGGTTATGTTCGACCTCGCTCGAACTAACACTTACCGGCCCTCGACCACAACTAAGTTCAGGTTATGTTCGACCTCGCTCGAACTAACACCTACTGGCCCTCAGCATAATTAAATTCAGGTTATGTTCAACCTCGCTCGAACTAACACCTACCGGCCCTCGGCCATAACTAATTTCAGGTTATGTTCGACCTCGCTCGAACTAACACTTACCGGCCCTCGGCCACAACTAAGTTCAGGTTATGTTTGACCTCGCTCGAACTAACACCTACCGGCCCTCAGCCACAACTAAGTTCAGATATGTTCGACCTCGCTCGAACAAGCAACAGAAGCAAAAACACGCAAGTACAGAAAATAAACCACAGGAAAGGAAACAGATGCAGAAAACAACCTTGGCAATCCATTTCATACATAAATATTTTTACAAAGGCTCGTGAAGACACCGGCAAAAATACACAAGCTTAAAAAAATAGAAAAACTACCGGTCGCTGCCATCACGATCTTCTGCACCCCTACCACCCTGACCACAGATGCCTGGGCCATCTCGATCCCTTTCTTCATCATCACCTTCGCCCTCAGGGTATGCAGCATCATACCAGGCATTCTCTTCAAGTTGGTCCACGCCCCCGTCACCCTCATCATCACTGACCTCAGGCGTGGCAGGATCAAATCCACAAGCGACCCGAGACTCACGGGCCTTAACGCGAACATCATCAAGGGCGACCGCAGAAACGAACCCCGCCCTATACAAATCTTGAAACACGTCTAAGTGAGCCTCGGCGTGAATCTATTCCTCGTATAGGTCCCGAGGAACGTTTGGAAAATCGGAAGTACGAGAGAAAGATGGCTGCACAAGCAGTTGAGCCTTTTCAGCCTCAAAAGCAGCCACCCGATCAGGGAGGAGGGAGTTGTCTTTCTCCAACTCTCCGATCCTCTCCTCCAGTCTATCCTCTTTTACCTTTGTCGTAGATTGATCAATCTCCCGCTCGGCCCGAAGAGTCCTATTCGCCAACTCTAACATCTCCGATTTTCTCCGAGCCTCCAAACGGGAAGACTCCACCTTCTCAAGCTCGCTCTGCTTCTCGGCGAGTACGCCATGAGGGACCTCCATCTGTAGCCGGCATTCTTCTAATTGCTTGCGCAGCTCAACCACTTGTGCCTGAAGGTCACCGCACTGGGCCTCTGAGGCCCTACTGCCCTCGAGCTCTTCCTCCTTACTCCTCAACGTCCCCTCGAGGACGTTGCACTTCTTGATGACTCTCACCAGCTTGTCATACTTCTCATTTAGCTCATCATGAACGGCCTGCAGATTTTCGCCCTCACCAAACCGCTTGTGGAACTCTCGGTACTTGCCGAGATACTCGAAATATTTGTTCTCCGGCCTTGCAAATATTTCCTCGGGCACTTTCAATCTCCAAAATCACAGTTTGCAAACACACAAAAAGAGAGCAAGGCAAACATGAAAACACCCCTGCCAACAAAGGCAAAAAAGAAAAGGACAAAACTAAGCACTCACCCGGAGAGCAAGACAGGGTATGCTCCTCGACAAAGTGATATCGTCCAGTTCTTTGAAGGTATTACCCTCAATTTTGGAGCAAAGAGGGTCGAGGGCAGGGACCATGTTCTCCGTGTTCTTCAGCAAGTCGCGATCCATAGGGATCATAATGATCCTCGTAGACCCCTCTAACCTCATCTCAAGCTGGGTAAAACCCTCCTCCATCATTTTTAGGTCGACCGCATCAACGTCAGACCCCGACTCGTCGCCTTCATAGGCAGCATCTTTACCCCTCTCATTAGTCGTCAAGAAGCATCAGCAGTCGGCTGGGATGTCGATGCCTCCTCTCGCCTCGAAGTATCGAAGGCATCATCAGCTGATATCTCCACCTCGGCAACCACCGAAGGCATACTCACTTCGGCTGCCTCTAACCTCGGGGACCCAGACTCCGGCTCGATGTCGTCCCCGATAACTATGGTTGCCATCTCGCATAAGGAAAAATCACCCGCCATTGAATCAATGGCCCGGGTGACCCCATCGCCAACATCTACAGACCTCCTCTTGCGGGGCATTAAGTCCCCCTCGCTGGGAACATGCTCGTCGTCTTAATCTATAAGACGACGTATGGGAGAGGCTGAGGTCTTCGCAGTCTCCATGGCCGTAGAAAGAACAGGACCAAATGCCACAACAAGAGGGATCGAGGTGCGAATAGAACTAGTCGCTGTCGTAGGTAGGACAGAAGCCTAAGGCACAACCGCTTTTCTTTTCCGGAACGAAGAGGTGGGAGCTCTCGACCTCCTCGAAGGCCCCCTAGATGATCGTAGGAAAAACAAAGAAAAAGGGGAAAGTCAGCAAAGTAAACAGAAAATATGGGAGCCAAGGCTCCAATAAAACGAGTAATTCACCAATCGAGGTGGGAGCCGGCCCAAACCTCTTGAAGAAGCCCGGCAACTCATGAATCCATGCGATGTGGGGGAGGAGCCGACCGACCCAACCTGATATGTCCTCGACCAAAGGAGGAGGCGAGGTCTTGGCTGCATAAAAAATGAACAAGAGGTCAGAATCCACAACTAAGCAAAATAAACCAAGTACCTACATGCAAGGGAGTTAGGCGCTTATGAGTGCAATTCCAAGCATCAGGGAAGCAGTCGATGTTGGCCATCACGTCCTCAGTTCTAACGAAGAAAAAATTGAGCCAGAACTGGCGGTTAGCCTTGTCGTCCATCTTCACCACAGGCACTTACCTCCTCAGTGGTAAAGGTTCAGCATCGTCCCCCTATAAAAGCTAGGGCGAACAGGTGCATTAAATGTCGAAGTGTGATATCGACCCCGGCTAACTCCGCAAACTTGGTAAGTATCCTTATGAGCTTGTAGACATCGGCGCGAGCTGAGCTGGGCAAACGTCGTAGAAGCGACAAAATTCCTCCGCCAGCGAAAGGAGAGGAAGAGTATAGCCGACGTGAAAGGGGTAGGTGTTGAATGCGCAATACCCAGGACGGTGGTCCTGCACCACATCCTTCCCGGCAGGGATCAACTCGATGTGATCGAGAAGGCCATATTTAGCCTTAAGCTCTAACAAATCAGGCTCCTTCATCACCGACTTAAAAAGGTTTCAGGTTCGGCTTCAGGCAATTTCGAGAAATCAGACCTGGCATCGGGGTTACGAGAAACTATCTCTTCCACCATCGGGAAGTTTTTGTCCTCAACAGCAGTGGGAACGCTCCGCATGAGGAAGAAAAACTATCGCTAGAGGGACCGGGTCACTTCCTTCCCTGGACTCAGAAGGTACATTAGACATGTTTTCAACAAAAGAGAGGAAGGTGTCAAACAATGGAGGATTAAAAACGATAAGAATCGCTGGAATAAAGGGAAAATATGCACAACAACGGAAAATGAAGAAGAAGATATAAGGTTTCGCTGCAGGAAGTCTGTAAAGTTTGGAATTACACCCTCACATCCCTATTTATAGGAATTTAGGCGTCAGAACCGAGAAATGGCTCATCATTACATGGCATCGGAATTGAAGCGGCAAGACTAATCAGGAGTCCTACGCAAAATGAAGCGACGTATCGGGGATACGCGTCATGATGACGCACGAGGTCATGGCGTCACCTTGATTCATGAACAACACAACTCCAAAATTTGCGGTTCACGAAGGGCCACGTTGCCAGCTCGCCTCAATCATCACGACTCGATCAGCTCGTCTAGTCGTTTTGACGGCAATGAACAGAATCCGCTCATCAAGCCCGCCTGAGGCCGACCTCAATAAGCGGATGGACTAACTATATAGGTCAAAATCTGCCTTAGAATATTTAAGATAAGATAACACTAAAGAAAGAATTCTCGAGCCGTCGTTAGTCGAGGTGGACCAGGAAGCAGCAAGACTCATAGCCGAAGAGTCGACGAGAGCCGTGGTGGAGATGTCGATAATGGTTGAGGTCGAGCACTGTTGATGAAGCTGTAACGGCTAGTTTTTGAAATAGGATATTAAAAAGAATATTCTAGTGGATATTCTCTGCACTTGTACTATTAGAGTTTACTAGGAATATGTCTCATATAAAGAGAAAAAGAGACAATGATATGAAGCATGTGATATTCATTTGTAAGAAGACACTTTGACAAAAAGATTCTCTCTTTCTCTCTCACTAAGATACAAACACCACTTTTTCACTAAGATTCTTTTCTGTATTATTCTACACTTTTCCATCAGATCCGAGAATAACTCAAGCATTCAAGAATTTGTATGTCACTCATCATTGTCAGGAGGAACAACCATTTAATTCATCCTTTATTGGGTGAATCATTTCTCCTATTTACTTAGATGTCATTTATTGTTATTCATTGCTATTAAATGTTAAATTATTGTTCATGTTTTTTGGAATAGTTATTGCATATTGTTATTACTATGCGACCAAATCTATCTGACTTTATCACACCCTTGAAAGCTACATTTAAAAATATTATTGTTAAAATTAAGTTTAACCCATAATCACATAAATTTAATTATTTGAACTAAGAGTTATATTTTTGGTCAAACAAGAACAACATACCACTACTTGAGTTATGCCACAAGAACATAAATCATGTTGAAATGTCAGCTTCAAAGGACAGAAATATATATTCAATTCTTAGAACACTATTCGAGTGCATATAATATTCGATATACTTGGACCTAGCTTCAGTGACATATCCTTAAGAATTATGCTATAGCACAAAAGCAAGGAGTAGCTTACATTCTCAACCACGTTCCTCATTTTGATTTCACGACTTTGACAAATTCAAATGTATCCATATCTTTAAAAAGGAAAGGGGAAAAAAAGTGGTACTTTACGTTTTGAGATAATGAAAGGACCCAATTACTTAGTATCAAATTTTAATGATTAATAGTTGAACCATGCTAAAATAATATATGTAGATATCAACAAACGAATTAGAGATCAGGATAATATTTTAAGAGACGGACTCTAAAAATAGTATAGATGAATAAATTAACTCTATCTCATACGAGTAGTATTTAAATGCGTTTTGACCATGAAACACCTATATTAAATTGAAGACAGGTACCGTTAGATGTCATTTTCAGCTTAAAGCCATAATTAAACAAATAAATCTGGACTGCTCACGCCCGAATCAGCTTATAATATTTGGAGCATCCACAATAGATAACGCTATTATACAGAGCAATCACTACTTTTTAACTTTTGTGGACTAATTAAAGGTATTTTTTAAGTAATAAGCAACGGTAACAGTATCTTAGACATGTACTTAGCAGATTATTTTATGGAGCATTATATACAACATAAATTATCACATTCCTTTTGGTTATAGATGCACTTTTGTTCTAATCATTAAAGTATGTACATATTAAATAATACATTTTACTTGGAAAACCAAAATTATCCAAATATGAAGTCATATATTATGTCTTTATCGGGTTTATCTTATTAACCAATAATGTTAGAGATATTACACAAATGCTAATCTAGGGTGGGCCCCACCAAACAACTCAACGACTCTACATCCAAGCAAAGCATTCTCTCTGTCACTAAGCAGTTTTAAATATGCTTACATAATCAAGTTAGAAAAATTACTACACTTTAAACGAGCTGATTCAAAAACCAACATGAAAATTTGAGTCGGTTTTCAATCCAAAGTTACTGCGTATATTGCAAAGTTTCCATATTGTTTTCACATTTGTAAGTGTTTTTCCTTTATTTGGGCGACGATGTAAAAGATCCAAGTTGTGGAGAAAAGAGTAGAAAGTAGTAGAGCAGTTGATGATAAGCTGCTTGATTGAAACAGGTGGGGAATTGTGTTTATATGACAGTGAAAGAACTGTGTCCGATGCAATAGTGTCAAAAAACAATTTCGTCTTTTTCCTTCCTATTTTATTCGAAGATTAAAGGCGAGAGAGGAAAGAGAGGGAAGCACCTTATCTCTCTTGCAGATAGGACATTAACAATAAAGGCAAATACCAAGAAACAAAAAAAAAGAAAGGAAATAACAGAAAGAGGAAAGTATTCACACTCACGCCCAAAATCCCCCACCTTCTCGCTCTCTGCTCCTCTAAATCAATCCTCTGTGTCTCTCCATTTTCAACCTCAACATATCAGAAAAATTGCTACAGAGTACAGTACCATATTAAAGAGTACCAAAAAGGTTGCCTTTTTCTTTCTATTGTTGACCTAACTCTGTCTTCTATAGATGGGGGTTAAAGAAGCTTTTTGAATCATTGGGATTTGGTAGATTTATGAGCGGTGTTAATACACTCGAGTGTTATGGCAAGTTTAGGACTGGTTGTTGCCGACTGTGTAGTCGATTTTGAAATTTGATCAATTTTCTTGTTCGGGGAAATGTAAGCTGAGCTGCATAAGATGAATCATTCAGTTCCTGATTTTGATATGGATGATAACTACACTATTCCTACTTCTGGTGATCTTACCAGACCTAAAAAGTCTGCAATGTAAGCTTTACGCACTTTTTAATGTTTTTTCATTTAAATGAAAGGTTTTCTGATTTGTGATCGAATGAAGAGTTTTTGCTTTTTTTTTTTTTTTTAATGGTTTCACAGGGCGGAAGAGGATATCATGGAACTATTGTGGCATAATGGACAAGTGGTTATGCAGAGCCAAAATCAAAGATCACTGAAGAAATCTCACATTAGTAACGGCGGTGGCGGAGGTGGCAGCGGTGATGCGCTTATTCCCTCCGAGCAAGCTGTCAGTAGAGAGATCCGACATGTAGAGGAAACTACTACACCACAGCAGCTGTTTATGCAGGAGGACGAGATGGCCTCATGGCTTCACTACCCACTCGATGACTCCTCCTCCTTCGAACGTGATCTTTATGCCGATCTCCTTTATTCCACACCGAGTGCAACCGTTACAACCGCTGCGCCGCCGCGAGAAATCCGTACGCCCACGGTGGAGATCCGTCCACCTCCGCCGCAACCATCCCCTGCAGCGCCGATTGCAGCGGCTCCTCGGCCGCCTATACCTCCTCCTGCTAGACGTCCCGGCACTGAAAGCTCACATCGGTTCCAGAACTTCGGACACTTCTCGCGATTGCCTAGTCGAACAAGGTCAGAACGTGGTCCGTCGAATTCGAGCAAGTCACCTAGAGAATCAACGGTAGTGGACTCAAACGAAACTCCAATTTCAGGGCCTGAATCTAGGGTTTCACACGTAGCGGATAATGTAGTACCGGTTCCCGGCGGAAATGTAGGATGTGGAGCTGTAAATGTCAACGGAACTGCGACTGCGTCAACGGCAATTAGGGAACCGGCGACGACATGTGAGCTTTCGGTGACGTCATCTCCCGGCTCAGGAAACAGTATAAACGCCAGCGCTGAACCACCTCCACCGCCGTCGCAGACTGCGGCGTTGGCGACACCGATAGCTGCGGCATCGAATGATCGGAAACGTAAAGGAAGAGAAACGGACGACGGGGATGGTCAGAATGAGGTAAGCAGTTAATTTGTTGTTTTCTTCCTTTGTAATTCCCAAGTACTCGCACCTGTACCTGTCTATCGTTCACTGTGACTTTTCGTGGCTCGCAAGAATATCTAACTTACGGTGCATTTAGCCTTAGGAGGGATTTTCTCATTGGCCACGTCATCTGCTCATGCTTGACGGGATCCGAGCCCAATATTTGTGGCTGTGGTTCATTTGGGTGTCATAGTCCATGACACGTGTCTAATCACTAAACCACAAAAAATGTTTTATAGCATCTGGGTTGGTGTTCGGGCAACAAGGATTTCTTTTCCCCAGTTTAAGCGTAAAGTCACGGGACTGTTTAATTTGGACTGTTCCACTTTGTCCCATTGTCTGTGTTAACCATGGAACAGCCACAGAGCGGCTTCAGAGGGGGGGGTTGTACCTGTATGTGAATGTTTCCTTGAAATCAGCCTAACCCTGTGGTGTGCTGGCCGTTTGGTGACCCAGCAATCGCAATTAAAATCCCAGTTTCAAGATTATTAGTACAGGAATCTTTTATAACCTTCTTTAACTATTTTACGTCTTGTTTTCCACTCCTTCACCTCAGGGTCAAATGGCCAATTATAAGATAAGGTTTAATTTAATACAGCGTCACTGCAAATAGTTTAGTAGTATCAGTAAATCTAATGAATAAAGTTTGTTTGACAAGTAAGGTATAGATTCTGGGTGGTCTTTCTAAGAAAAGAGAAAAAATAAGTCCTGGCTGGTTACCATATCGGACTTGGAAAAGTTGAAAATGGGGACAGCTTGGAAAAGAATTATACTCTAATGAGTAAGTAGACGAAAGCTGTGAACTAGTTGCCTCGAAATTCTTTGTCTGCTGGAATATAAAACAGTTAGCTGTATACTTCTTCGGTTTCAATTTTGAGTATTTCTGAAATTTATGGTTTTAAACATATCGATTATTAAAGCTTGTCATTAAGAATAGAATGAAAAGTCTAATTATTTTAAAAAATTTAAAAATATATCATTTATTTTAAACCGATTAATAAGGAAATAATAATCGTTCTATTTGGAGCAGAGGGAGCACTTAATTTCTGCATGTTTGGTAGTTTGGTCGAATGAGGCAACTTTGAGCACTTCCTTTGCAACAGAATTGATCTGACTTCTGCCCAAAGTAATAGAGATTCAATTATTTTTCTCAACTCTCTTTGAACTTTGAAATGTCTGAAAGGATCTCAGTAGGATTGCGTAACTGTTTTAACAAGATACCTCATCAGTTCCACAATTAGTATATCTGGTGAAGCCCACTTCAGAGCGCCTTGTCACTTTTCCTTATTCTCTATTGTATAGAGCATACTAAGTTGTACCAGGTGAACCTGTAAATAACTTCTATGTCTGTTTGTTCCTCTGACAGGATAACAAATCTGTCCCAAGCAGACTCATAGCATTTTTCTGGATGTTTTAATAACATTTGATTTCTCACTTTATCCTCTGTTTATTGCTTCGGTGTATTACTTAGCAGCTTTAGTGACACTTGATAGATTCTAGAGAATGATACAATGAATAATTGGTAAAAATTTTCCCAGAAAAAATGAAGTTGATTGAAGAGAAAAAGTGTGGTATATTGAAGTTGAAACACTTTTTAAGGTTAGTGACAACTGGGAGCAAAGGAGAACTCATGAATGCCAAGAAAATGTCATGGTTTTTTGAAGTATAAAAGTAATAACACAACGAGGAGGTAGGTAGAACTTCTCAAAAGAAGTTGTGGTGGTCGAGGTACACTGACAATAGCTGGCCCACTTTCACCTTCTCTCCTCCCCAGAAAGCACATGTGATCTTACTTTTTGAGAGATCATGGTAAATATTTCTGTGATTGTTGACTTTGACATTTGTGGTGCCTCGTCCTGTGGGAGCAAGACAAGAAATACTGAAAGTTGAGAATAAATTCTTCCTTTCTATTGCGTTTACCACATCATATATAATTGCAAACCTTCGAAGCAGACCAGATGTTCCCATCATTCTTATTTTTGAACATTTGAGTTTGCTTCAAGTACTTTTCTTTCATAGATTTTATGATGACCCTGATTTTACTGCTACTGCTTCATTAACTTATATCTCAACTGCCCTAGGACGCTGAATTTGAGTCTGGTGATACAAAGAAGCATGCACGTGGTTCAACATCTACAAAGCGATCTCGTGCTGCAGAGGTCCATAATCTTTCAGAAAGGGTATGTATTGTGGAATTATTTATTTGAGGATTTTGATAATTCAACTGCTTTTACTTGTTTGATTGTTTAATCAACATGACAATGCACCAATCAACACAGAGACGTCGAGACAGAATAAATGAGAAGATGAGGGCTCTGCAGGAACTGATACCACGCTGTAACAAGGTTTGACTTCTTCTTTGAATTCTCTAAAATGTCTAGAACAGATAGTTTACTGTCCTCTTAATATATTTAAGTTAATCTTCTGTTGAATTTCAGACAGATAAAGCTTCAATGCTGGATGAGGCAATTGAGTATTTGAAATCACTGCAATTGCAAGTGCAGGTATATTTGTTAACATTCTTCTCCGTGTATTGCCTCTTGATACCTCCCAACTCTCTTTTGTTCGATTTCTTAGTAATAAAGGAAGTTGACAGTCCTTGCTGAAGAGGGAATAATTTCTTTAGTCCTAAAAAATATTTGACGCTTAAGCACCAGAAAATTGGATGATTTTACACCTCAAGAACCCCATTCGTTATTACTTACATCTTAAATGTGAATAATAGAAAGTCAAGATGTTACTATAAATATCTAAAGCTTATTTAATATAAACATTAGCACAGTTTTGGTTGCAAGTCGCTAGTTATTGCTTTATTTTATAGTTTATGTATGGTCAAATCCTTTTTTCTCTATTATGCTATGTTATAATTACGTTGACAACATTATGTCTTCAAACTTTAGCATTTCTTTTGGCATAACACACTTTTTCTTGTTTGTCGTATTAATACAAAGTAGTAATTGTAACTAGATTATTGAGAACGCCAATTGGGTCAATCAGAATATCTTTATTTCTCAACGCCACCTTCTCAAGTAAAGTACATCTGACAAAGTCAAATGGAGTAATCGTACGAGATCTAAGAAATATAGAATCAGAATTACCAGCATTTGTAATTCATATAGCAGTATATGGACACTTTTTATCAGTAGCAGTATGTGGATAATGCTAATTCAATTTTTGGATATTGCCTAAATTTTAAAAACTTGCATGCTAGTCATGTACTACAGCCTTAGTCTGTTTCTTACTTGTATTGCACCAGATTTTTAACTCGTCTCGTCTTTTCTTCAGCACCAAATTTGTGTAAAAGTGACACATATACCATGCCTTCCCTATGCATCAAATTATATTATGTTTTTCAAGCATTTTATGTATATATGTGCACATACATGCCCCGCCGCCACGCACGTGTGTTCCCTTATGTTATTCTAAGTACGAAATTATTTGTTTCTTTGTGGTATAACTTAATTTAAATGAAGTCGTGAACGCTGCTTGTGTGTTGATCAGAGACTTGTATGGCCATAACTCTGATTCTATATTTTCATTTTATGCTGTTGATTCCAAAATTCTAATGTACACAGTACACTTTCAGGGTCTAGATTAATTAAGTTAATCCTAGGACCTATGTATCCAGGTCTTCTTCTTCAGCTTCTATCTATAAGATTGACAAAATTTGAGTCTTGACTTACTAAGGGCAGGCTAACTAAACTGGGCCACTTTAGGCCATTGAGTGCTTTTCCCCAAAAACTGTTTGATAGAATCCTGTTGGGCTCCATTCTGGTGTTAATTCTTCCGTACTTCCATTAATTGCCCAAAAAGAGTGGTTCACCTTGTAAAATTTGTTTTTTCCTTTGTGGAAATTAAATACTCCTTGTTAATCAAATCCTAATCTATGTGGAGCTGACTGGTTAATTTAGTTGTAGCACACTCTTGATTCAAATTCCATGAAGGTGCTAAAACCATATTACTGAATTTTACTTGAACTTGAATGCTCAGTCTAACGCCATTGCTGGAACAAGAAACCAATGTTATTCAGCTCAGTATATTTGAATGCACGACATCTTACAGTGTTACATCGTGAACGCTAAAAGTTCTCTCCTCATATTCTCACTGCCTTCTCCTGTTCTAGAATTGGCATTCATTGCTAAAAATAAGGTTCATCATTCTCCTTATTGACCTGTGTTTTCAGCTTGCAGCTCAGCGTCAAAGGAATAATTTCTAAGCTTATCTCTGGTTGTGTAATATGCATGCTGAATCTAGTTGGTGATGCAGTCCTGCTTGTTATCTTAAAAACAAAAATTTGTAGTCAAATCAGAACGTTGTTTGATCATATCTACTTGTCTGCAGATGATGTCCATGGGATGCGGCATGGTCCCGATGATGTATCCTGGAATGCAGCAATACATGCCAGCTATGGGAATGGGCATGGGTATGGGAGTGGGTATGGAGATCGGGATGAACAGGCAAATGGTGCCGTATCCACCTCTATTACCAGGTGCAGCGATGCAGAATGCAGCTGCAGCAGCACAAATGGGTCCTAGATTTCCTATGGCGCCGTTTCATTTGCCACCAGTTCCAGTACCAGATCCTTCCAGGATGCAAGCCTCAAGTCAACAAGATCCAATGCTAAATCCGCTTGTTGCACATAATCCCAACCAGCCAAGACATTTGAATTTTAATGATCCATATCAACAGTTATTTGGTCTCCACCAGGCACAAGTGCAATTACCGCAGGTAAGTCCCTCCTCTTCTACTTGGTGCGTAGTTCATTTATTATCATGCCGACTATGTTCATGTAGAAACCAGTCGACCACCATTGAAAAGTCTAGTTGTTGCATATTGTGATGACTATGTCCGTTATAGAAACCACCAGCTCCACTCGTTGCATCTTGCAATGAGGAATTACTTTCACCATGGTCATAGGTCAATTGCTCTTAGAATATTTTATTGCTAGATTGAACTTCTATAATGTTGCCAAAACGAGTTTTATTAAGTGAATACCTATAGGATAGATGCAGCTTGGAGCCATCCACCAGAGCCTGTTAATTCATGTTTTCCTTTTGATATGCTCCTTATGTTTTCCCTAATGATCTCACCTGTCATGTCTAATGCTTAGCTTTTAAATGCAGAATCAGGCAGTAGAACAGCAGGCTAACAATAAACCCGGCAGCAGGAAAGAAGTTGGAAATCCAGGGAATCCTCAATCTGGTAAGCTACCATTCAAATTCTATAGCTCTATGTATACCACAGTTGGGTGGTTCTTATGCAACAAACTAAGGAGATGAAACTAGAAAAAAATTGCTTGACACTTTCATAGTGCCAAAAAATGCATTTTACACGATTGTTGATGGGTTTATATTCTGATATATGCGTTTAGCAATAAGTAAGGATATAACTCAATTGTTCTTTGGCATTGAGAATAATATATTGGTGCAAGTGGATTTTCCTGCAGTATTTTAATGTCATATATACTCTGACTTTATTCACTACTTATTTATTTGCAGGTTGATTACCAGGGGGCCAGAACGTAAGAGCTTTTCACAAACTAAATTTTGTAGTGTAAAAGGAACATCCACTGCAGTCTGCACCAGCTGGCTGATACAAAATATAGCACCACTAAATTGTAATTATTACTACAGGACTCGTTTTGCTTTATATATTTAGGCCCATGAAACTCATTCCCATTTTAGCATTTGGATATAATTTGTAGCCAGCGTTAACATCACAAGTGATCCGGCATAAGGGAGATGTTCAGCCCAAATTTTATGTGTGCGCTGCCCCTATTAACTGCTGCAGACATTGATAAGTTGCATTGCTTGATATCTTTCTCTACTTTTCTGTGACATAACAACTACTACCTTGCAAAAATAAGGTAAGACGAACCACAGTTGTTAAGCACAAATCATTTGTTAAGGATATATAAGCTCCTATAGTTAGCTAACTTAACCGTAGTTAGAATGATAGTTATTAGTAGAGTTAGTACAACTGTCATAGTTAGTCGATTAGATTAGTATAAATGTACACAGTAGCCTTCCGTTTGTACTGTACAGAACATAACATAATTGAAAATTTTCTCTCAACTACTGCTTCTCTTCTCTCTTCGACGCTAATTTCTTCTCTCTAGCTGCATGTCAATGATGAATTCATCATGGTATCAGAGTAGTTAATCGAGTGATTTTAGGGATTTTTCGTGCAATTGAAGAAAAATTCGAGAGAATCTATTCAAATCTAGAAATTTTGAGCCCTAATTCTGCACATTTCCATGGCGATTCTGAAAATTTAGCGAGTAGTGGGAACAATGGACTGAAGCGAGCACTGGAGCAGTCGCTAGCTTTGTCGTTCTCGATCACAACCATCCTCTTTACCTACATCCCTCCGACGGTCCTGGATCGATGTTGGTGGGACTCATTCTGACAGGAATGGAGAATTACTCTTTTTGGAGTCGTGCGGTGAAGGTTGCGCTATTAGGTAAGAATAAATTATGTTTAGTTGATGGATCAACATCGAAGGAAGATTTTGGTTCTGAATTGGCGAGTCAATGGAATCGATGTAATGTCATTGTGACTTCATG
This sequence comes from Nicotiana obtusifolia, assembly GCA_002018475.1. Taxonomy (NCBI): domain Eukaryota; kingdom Viridiplantae; phylum Streptophyta; class Magnoliopsida; order Solanales; family Solanaceae; genus Nicotiana; species Nicotiana obtusifolia. The sequence goes on from MCJB01049008.1 coordinate 39,401, forward strand.
GCTCATGAGCAATGTGAGCAGAGAATTGGTAATAGGAGTGCTATTTTCTTCTAATGCATAGAAGGTTTGGGCTGCCTTCGAGGAGTGATTTGACAAAGTGAATGGATCAAGACTGTATTACTTGCACAAGAAAATATTCACCCTAACATAGGGGATTCGTTAGTGTCAAAATGGGCAGAGTATGACCAAGCTCAAAGATCTCTGTGCAGAGTATGACTCAATACTGCCACCTCCTCCATCAAACCACAGAGTATGTTGATCAATTGGAATATCAGCGGCTGCTGCAGTTTTTGATGGGATTGAATGAGAAAGCATGACTCTTGCTTTCCAATTGGTTGTTTTTGCATTAATTGCTACTTCATTAATCTTATTGATTAGCGTACCCGTTATATTTGCTTCTCCTGATGGCTGGTCAAGTAACAAAAATATTGTATTTTCTAGTACATCCTTATGGATTGGATTAGTCTTTCTGGTGGGTATCCTTAATTCTCTCATTTCTTGAACCTATTCGTCGCAGACCCAAAACCAAAATGACCCCCCTAATTTTTCTCGGTTGTGAGACACATTAAATTGGAATCTTTTTTGAGCAAGCAAGGAGCCAAATCCTCTTGATGCCGACTTTACCATATGTTAATAAGGCTTATGCTATGGTAGTTCAGGATGAAAACAGGAAGATGATTGCTGGTGGTACCTATAGGCAAAATGGGCATATTGATCCTACTGCCTTGTTCACTACTCATTCAACAACCAGACCAAGGAGAAATTATAACTTAGAATGTGATTTTTTCCATTTGAAAGGTCATACTAGAAATGAATATTACAAACAAATGAAGTGTGAATTTTATAATAAGACAGGGCATCTAAAGGAGAATTGTTACAAAATTATTAGATATCCATATGATTTCAAGCAGAAGAGGAAAGTGAATGCAGTCATAGTTGATACAACTGAACAGCAAGGGTCGAGAACTTCACCAGCTACACATCAACCAAGCAACAATACTGAACCTACTCATATCTTCACTAAGGAGCAATGCAACCAGCTGTTACTATTGCTGAATAAAATCTCCATTGGAGAAGCAAGTGCCAACATGGCAGGTAAATCTTTTTGTGGTAATGTAGAATTATGTGAAAACTTATAACTTTATAAGTGGATAGTTGATACTTGTGCTACTAATCATATGACTGGTGACTAAAGTTTGCTGAAAAATAAATCATCAGTAGGGAATACAGGGCAAGTTCAACTAGGTGGACTTGGGTGTTTCTCGTGAGACTTAAGTCTGATGTTGTTTCCCTACTTAAGAACTTCACTGCTATGGTTAAGATATAGTTTGGCCAACAAATTAAAGTGTTTAGATCAGACAATGGTAGTGAATTTTTTAATAGCTTGCAAAGACTTATTTCAACTACATGGAATTGTCCACCAAAGTTCTTGTCCTTATACTCCTCAACAGAATGGAGTTGTGGAAAGACGACATAGAAACATACTTGAAACTGCTCGGGCAATTAGATTTCAAGTTCATTTACCTATCAGATATTGGGGACATTGTATTGACACTGTTGTCTACATCATTAACAGCATTCCTTCTTCTATTTTAGCTCACAAATCACCCTGTGAATTACTTCTTGGTAAGCCACCTTCATTGACACACTTGAAGGTCATTGATAGTCTATGCTTTGCTACTAATTTGACAAACCATGATAAATTTGCACCTCGAGCTGTGAGGTCAGTTTTGCTTGGATATGCTGCACATCAGAAAGGTTACAGATTGTTGGACTTGGAAAATAGAGTGTTCTTTATCAGTCGAGATGTAGTCTTCTATGAAGAAATGTTTCCCTTTCATACAGCTGAAAGTACATCAAAATCATTCTTTTTAGATATATCCCCAGTGCCAAGACAGGATTTTGCTACGGAACCAGTTGCAGTGGATAGTCTTGTTCCTACCACAAACTCACATAGTCATCATAATACACCTAGTGTTCCATGTTCTCCTATTACAACTCCTGCTCCCTTATTTGAGCAGGACATTCCTTCTTCTGCGGAGAATGATAATGTTGATGTTCCAACTATTTCTCCTGTTATTCCTCCTGTTGAGGAAACAAGGAAGTCAACTAGAGTATCTAAGCCTTCCATATGGCTTAAAGACTATGTTAGACCTGACAAGTTGAAGTCTGTAAGTTGCTGTAAATATTCCATTTCAGAAGTTATTGGATATGAAGCAATTTCTCCAAAGTATCAAAGGTACCTAGCTAGCTTTTCTGTTGAGGTGGAACCTACAACATATTCAGAGGCTATCAAAGACAAGAGATAGATAGAAGCAATGCAAACAGAAATTAAAACACTGGAGGATAACAAAACTTGGGAATTGGTTTCTTTGCCACAAGGACAGAAGGCCATAGGCTGCAAGTGGGTGTATAAAATCAAATACAAGGCATCAGGAGAGGTAGAAAGGTTCAAGCCTCGATTAGTAGCTAAAGGGTATAATCAAAGGGAAGGACTAGACTATCAAGAAACCTTTTCCCTGTGGTGAAAATGGTTACTGTTAGGAGTGTGTTGTCTCTTGCAGCCTCAAGGAATTGGTCCATCCATCAAATGGATTTCTATAATGTTTTCTTGCAAGGTGATCTCATTGAGGAGGTGTACATGACAATTCCTCAAGGTTTCAATGGATCCAATGATAAATCTAATGTTTGTAAACTACTTAAGTTCCTATATGGAATTAAGCAGGCATCTAGACAATGTAATCTCAAGTTAACTTCAGCCTAGTGGATGCTGGTTTACAGTAGAGTATTTGGATTAATCCTTGTTCATCAAAAATACAACATATCACATGGTGGTAGTCTTTGTCTATGTTGATGATCTTCTTATCACTAGTGATAGTCTTGTATTGACTCAATAGACTAAGGATGATTTGCAAGACTCATTCAAGATCAAGGATCTAGGAGAGCTTAAGTACTTCGTAGGCATAGAATTTGCCAGAAATGAAGATGGTATATTGATGCATCAACGAAAGTATGCTCTAGAGCTTATTGCTGAGTTGGGACTCTCAGGTTCCAAACATGTGGCCTGCCCTATAGAACCCAATCTCAAGCTGACCACTTCTAAATTTGATGCTCGTACAGGATCTTCTGTTGATGTTTTGCTGACTGATCCTGGCCCATATCAAAGGCTCTTAGGGAAGCTACTTTATCTGAACATCACAAGGCCAGACATTTCTTTTGTTGTTCAGAGTCTCAGCCAGTTTATGCACAGTCCTAAAGTTTCTCATACGGAAGCATTTAAGGTGGTCAGGTATATCAAAACCAGTCTAGGATTGGGGGTCTTCTTGACTGCCCATTATTCTGAGTTACTTTTGGCATTTTGTGATGCAGATTGGGCTGCATGTCCTAATACATGCAAGTCAATTACAGGGTATTTTTTCAAGCTTGGTATCTCTTCGATCTCTTGGAAGTCTAAGAAGAAATCTACCATTTCTAGAAGCTCAGCTGAATTAGAATATCGCAGCCTGGCTTCAACCGCCGCTGAGGTTATGTGGATTCTTGGTTTACTCAAGGAGCTGGGCCTCGAGCATCAGGCTCTTGTGCCTATCTACTATGATAGCAAGTCAGCTCTTGCCTTTGCTGTCAATCTTGTTTTTCATGAACGCACGAAACATATTGATATTGGTTTCCATTTCATCCTTGAGAAGATTCAACAAGGCCTCATTTCCACTCTCTATTGTGCTACAACGGAGCAAAAGGCTGACCTTCTTACTAAGAGACTTGGTCGAGCTCAACATGAATATTTGATGTCCAAGCTAGGACTTCTGAACATCTTTCCCAGTCCTAGCTTGAGGGGGGGTGTCAAGGATGTATCAGCTCCTATAGTTAGCTAACTTAACCATAGTTAGAATGATAGTTATTAGTAGAGTTAGTACAGCTGTCATAGTTGGTCGGTTAGAGTAGTTGTATAAATGTACACAATAGCCCTCCATTTGTACTGTAAAGAACATAACAGAATTGAAAATTTTCTCTCAACTGCTTCTTCTCTTCTCTCTTTGATACTAATTTCTTCTCTCTAGCTGCATGTCAATGATGAATTCATCATCATTTCCGCTAGATACTTTGGATCATCATTTTAAGTTAGGTGCAAATGAATAGACGCTATCCCATTACTGTGAAACTACTTCGACAACTCCATTTTATTGCCTACGTGCATGAGGTATTCTGGGGTAATTTTTGCCGAGTAAATTTTATTTTGCTTTTTGGACACGTTCTTCCAACTTATTTGATTAGTTCTTAGTTCGGGGCTTGTATGGACTTGAGATGTTGTAGTAGCAAGTGTTAGTTGGGAGGTGGGCGAATCCATTGTGCTCCTTCTATGGTCTTTAGTTTGCTTTTGTTTCTTTTTCCCTCTTCTGGCTAGGGTGGGAGTTTTATGGGCCTAGAAAAATATGAAAGGGCTAGAAGCTGGGGCATTTTCATATATATTCACTTTGAGCTATCATTGAAGTTGTAAATGTTTGCAAAGCGTACCCACTCATATCTAAAGTAGTTCAATCTCTTCAATGTAACTTCAAAAAGCAAATTTGAAGTTCTTCTATCTTTCAAATGCAATTTCAAGAATTCGAATCTTAAGTAGTTCAATCTTTTCAATGCAACTTTTAGAAATCAAATCTGGAGTTCTTCATCTTTCAAATGCAACTTCAAAAATTTGAATTTTAAGTAGTTCATTCTCTTCAATGCACCTTCAAATTTCGAATCTTAAATTTTGAAGCATATATTTGTTCTTCGAATTTCAATAATCTAGCACACGATTCAACGCACAAATATACTCTAAATGAGCTCAAATATGAAACATAAATCATAAAGAACAAACTCCAATAATCAAATTGTCAAAGCAAAAATAAATTTAACAAGCCTATTTTGCAACTAAGAAGAAGAAGAAGAAGAAGAATAAGAATAAGAAGAAGAAGAAGAAGAAGAAGAAGAAGAAGAAACCCTAAGCAAAATAAGAAAAAAAATAGTGACGAAGAAGAGAAGAAAAAGGTATGTATCTGAAGTTACTTAAAAATTGGGTATCAGTTAAACTTTGTTAAAAAGTCGGTACAAATTCTATGAGTAGCACAAAACTGGGCATGAAATTACCTAGTAGCTATAACACAAAATAAGCCAAAACAATTAGAGAATAAGTACGGAAATGGCTATATTATGGTCACCTTTACAGCAATTTACCCTTCTATGCATTTAACCATTTGTGGCTATCGGTACCAATATTACAATTTTTTCAGAATACCTAGGGAAAAAAAATCAACGGGTTTGTTGGAACTCGTTGAATACACATAGACAAGATTTTATATATATATACACACACACACACACACACACACACACACCACATACACAATATGAAGAAGATTAGAGGTGATTTGAACTGGTTTGGAATAAAAATTTATAGTTGAAATTAAGTTAAATAAAAAAATTGGGTCACATTTATCTTGCACATATACATGGGAGACACATAGATATATAGGGGGTCACACAGCTTAGCTTCTTCTTTGTTCATTGTCTAAATCAAATTTTTAATTTAAATTACCTCAAAACTCTACGAAATCGTTCTAAAAATGAGATTCAATCTTCTTAAAATGAGCCAATATATTCCAAGAACACCCAATCTAAATAAAGAATCCCGAATTGTCAAAGTAAAACTTAAACGAGCTTCAATGACTTTTAATGGAGTTTTAGCTCATCGATCCTCTTCACTTTCCAAAATACCAAACAGTGCATGAAATTTACTCCAAAATGTAACCCATCGATTCCATCTAGCTAAGAGAAGAAAAAAGTAGTTAATGCTTGACCTTTGTTATGGGGAAATTTTTTGTAATTTTGTAGTATTAATTTGTTAAATTTCCTAGGGATGAAGTCAAATCTTTTATTCAAAAGAATAGTTCAAAGAGATTTTAACTAGAACTTGATTATTCATAGTTTTTCTCCCTTATTTGCTGTGATGACCCGATAGGTTATCTAGAGTTCTAAATCTTAATTCTATGTTTCGAAGCCTCCAATAGCTTCCTTAAGCCCTCCTCGATTTGCGTGCATAGTTCGGGTGTTTTTCCGGAAGGCTTTTATGTTAAAAATTGATGAAAAAAAGAAAATTTTCCTTGAAAATCCATTTAAGTTGACTTCGGTCAACATTTTGAACAGAAAATTTGTGTTTTGACGGTCCCGATGGGTCCGTATCGTCATTTGGGACCTGGGCGTATGCCTGGAATCAAATTCGGAGGTCTCTAGCTCGAGTTATCATTTTTCGTCGAAAATTGAAAGTTTAAAGATTTAATGACTTTAAGGATTTGATCAATGTTTGAATTTGTTGATACCGAGTCCATCTTTTGGTTCCGGAACCTGGTATAGGTCCATTACTATATTTATGACTTGTCTGTTAAATTTGATGAGAAGCGGAGTTGGTTTGGCGTGATTCGGACGTCCAGTTGTTAAAAATAAAAATTCTAAAATTTCATTGAAAACTTCATTTGATTTGGTGTCCGATTCGTAATTCTAAGCGTTACTTTGGTGTTTTGATCGCGCGAGCGAGTTCGTATGAGGTTGTTGGACTTGTGCGCATATTTGGTTTGGAGCCCCGGGGTCTCGAGTGAGTTTTGGATAGGCCATGGATAATTTAAACTTAGAAAAATCTGATTATGGACTTTTCCTGGTTTCTGGTGTAATGTACTTCGCGATCGAGAAGCCACTACCGCGAACGCAAATGGGGAACTGGGTAAGGGAGGATTTTACTCTATGCGAACGCGAAAGTCTGTACGCGAACGCAAAGTGGAGGGGGGCTTCCATTCACGAGCGCGGACAGTGTATTGCGAACGCGTAGCTTTGTGGACCTGGGGGAGGGGAACTGATCAACACTCTTCGCTAATGCGGCACAAGGCTCGCGAACGCGTAGGCTGGTGGGTGTAAGCCTTCGCGAACGCGAAGAATATCTCGCGAACACGTAGGCTATTTGAGCCACTGCTTCGCGAACGCAAAGAAGACTTGACGCCCAGTGATTAAAAACGGACCAAAAAATGAAATTCTTCCATTTTTTCATAAAATCTCCATTAGAGCTCGGCCTAGAGGCGATTCTTAAGAGAAAACTCAGCATCAATTCATAGGTTTGTACACTTTAACTCATTTTCTTCCGTTTTTAACATCACCCACTAATTTCTAACCCTAATCTTTGTTCTTCCATGGTAGAAAACTAGGGATTTAGGAAGAATTGAGGGTTTTTGCAAATTAGGGATTTAGACCTCAAATTGAGGTCGGATTCCGAAATTAATTACATAATCGGGCTCGGGGGTGAATGGGAAAATGGATTTTGGTCCGAACCTCAGGTTTTGACCAAGCGGGCTCGGGGTCGATTTTTGGCTTTTTGGGGAGAAGTTTGGAAATTCTAAATTTATGCATTATCATTGATTCCTTTAGCAATATTTGACATTATTGAGTCAATTCTGGTTAGATACAAGTGGTTTGAAAGGCTCCGGTAGAGCTTTGAGTCAACTTTTGGAGTGAGGTAAGTGTCGTGGTTAACCTTGACTTGAGGGATTAGGAATTGTTTGCCTACTTGCTACATGTTTCAAATGTCGGGTACAACGTATATGTGAGGTGATGAGTACTTATGTATTGTTATTAGGTTAAAGCATGCGGGTAAGACTTGTTTATTGTAATTTACTTCCTTCTTTGATTATGATATCCATGCTTAGACTAGTTTATTACTTAATTGATCGTCTTTCCGTATTTATAAACTATTTATGATAAATGAGCACTATTGGAAGTTGAGATTAGTATTGTGGAACTATTGTTGACATAAGTCTTGATATTGCTTATTCCCATCTCCCTATTTTTATATGTTCATTTTGCATGGTAAGGGAGAGTTTAAAAGCACGAAGGGTGATGCCGTGTCGTATTTATCATTTTATGGTGGGATTGAGAGTAAAAGCACGAAGGGTGATGTCGTGCCGTATCTATTGATTCATGATAAAATTGAGAGTAAAAGTACGAAGGGTGATGACGTGCCGTATTTATCATTTTATGGTGAGATTGAGAGTAAAAGAATGACGGGTGATGCCGTGCGTTATTACTGTTTTATAGTGAGGCTGAGAGTAAAAGTACGAAGGTGATGCCGTGCAGTTTTATTCATTATGCTTGTTCATTTGTTGATTGAAGGTTTATTGACTGATTCTTGTTATTATTCCCTGCTGTAGTTACCGTATCTTGTACCCCTTTCGCATGTCCCCTCCCAATAGAACTTGTTAATTCCTTATTTGTTGTTATGTTGTACGCATATTTTCGTCTGTACAGGTTTATTTACATGGGTATTTTGTCATAGCCTTGTCACTACCTCTCCGAGGTTAGGCTCGACACTTATGGAGTACATTGGGTCGGTTATACTCATACTACACTCTGCACTTCTTGTGCAGATTTTGGTACTGGTCCTAGCTGTCTGTGAGGCGTAACAGCTAGGATTGGCATTCGGAGACTCGAGGTAGATCTCCTGGCGTCCGCAGACTTTGAAGTCCCCTTCCATTTCCCCTATTTACTATTCTTTTCATTCAAGACAGTTGTATTTATTTCAAACCCTATTTGTAGAGACTCTAGAATCTCGTGAACTTGTGACTCCAGATCCGGGTTGTAATTAGATATTATTGGTTTTTATGTCATTTCGTACCCCGTTTTAGTTTCATTTCGGTTTAATTGGTTTTACTTATTTGACTTGATTAAAATTGATTTAAAGATTCTCCAACGTTGGCTTGCCTAGCAAGTGAAATGTTAGCCTCTATCATGATCACGAAGGTAGGAATTCCGGGTCATGACAAGTTGGTATCAGAGCACTAGGTTACTTAGGTCTCACGAGTCACGAGCAAGCTTAGTAGGGTGTGAAGGATCTGTACGAAGATGTCTGTACTTATCTTCCAGAGGCTATGAAGTTTAGGAACAAATTTCACCTCTACTCTTCTCTGTCATGCGGTTTTATTCTATCATTGCTGATTGAACTATTCTCTTTTGGTCTTCCCGCAGATGGCGAGAACACGTGCAACATCTTCAGCTGGGCAACAGCCGGAGCCCCTAGTGGCAGCTCCTACTAAAGGCAGAGGACGAGGCCGAGGTTGCGCCAGAGGTCAAGGCAGAGGCAGAGCTCAGCCTAGAGCTCGAGCAGCAGCACCAGCAGTGGAGCCTCAGGTAGATTTTGATGAAGAGGTTCCAGCTCAGACTGTACCTGTTGGACCAGCTCAGGTCCCGGAGGGGTTCATCACCACCCCAGTACTACAGGACGCTCTAGTCCGTTTGGTGGGCCTTGTGGAGAGTGTGGCCCAGGCTGGTGCATTTCCTGTGGCACCAGCCATCTTTCAGGCTGGGGGAGAAGCACAAACTCCCACTACTCACACTCCGGAGCAGATAGCTCCCCAGTATCAGTCTCCAGTAGCACCGCCAATTAGGGTAGTTCAACCAATTGTTGCAGTACAGGCCGGTGATAGGCCCGCAATGTCTTCTGAGGCATTATTGAGATTGGACAAGTTTACTAAGCTCTTTACAGTTCACTTCAGTGGTGCACTTTCTGAGGATCCACAGGATTATCTTGACCGATGCCATGAGATGCTGCGGAACATGGGTATAATTGAGACCAATAGTGTCGATTTTGCTGTATTTCAGATGACGGGATCCGCCAAGAAGTGGTGGAGAGGTTACATGTTGACCAGACCAGCTGGGTTGCCTAACACTTACTTGGGAGCAGTTCTCACAGCTATTTCTTGAGAAGTTTCTCCCGATCACTTTGAGAAAGGATTACCGCAGGCAGTTCGAGTGTCTCCAGCAGGGCAGTATGACGGTTACTCATTAACAAGACTCGTTTTGTGGATCTAGCCCGTCATGCTCTCTTTTTGCTTCCTACTAAGAGAGAGAGGGTGAGGAGGTTTATTGATGGACTCGCTCACCCTATCAGGTTACAGATGGCCAAGGAGACCGGGAGTGAGATTTCCTTTCAGACAGCTGCTAATGTTGCTAGGCACAGCGAGTACCTAATGGCTTCTTTGGCTTTTCCTTTGCATCAAATGGCTTTGCTTTACCTTTGCATCAGTAAAGTAATATGTGATAGTGTTGGGGTAGGGGTAAGCCGTGTTAGTTTTTTGCTACTAATGTGATGTTGGCTGACATCACGACACCCACATTGATCGAGTACCCCTCCATGATAGAAGCCATTAGAACTACACAGGGAATAGGCAAGTTGTTCTCATTCTGGATCGGGTCAAGCCTGCTACACACAAATGTCTGCCAACCTTTTACTTCAAAACTCAATGTACACCGCTGAATGGGTACCCCATCAGTGATCCATGGTGGAGGTGGTCTCGGTGGTACTAAGATCTCAACTAGCCATGGCCGGACCTCTTCTTTCAAGGTTAACTTCTCAAGGTACTCTTTTGGTTCCAAGTCCTCAAAACCCAAATACGCGTTCAACGTGTGCTGATCAAACCTCACCTTGAGGTTGCGTACTTTGGTCACCGTTGTCCCCTTTGCAAATGTGTGAAATGTTGGCATAGAACTCGCGGACAAGGTGCTCCTTGGCATCTACGACCTTCTTAGTGAATAACATCCATCCCTTTCTTGATCTGAACTGCTTCAATACAGCATGGTTGTATCTATCTAGATTCTTTAATAGAAACTGCCTCTCATGTGTCAATGATCTCGTTGGCCACCACATCCGAAAATAAGTGAAAACAGCCAAACTCATAAATCTGTCTTCCCATATTTCCTTCTTCTTTGACCTCTCAACACCAGTGGATGTACCCTTTCCCCCTCTATCATCATTAGGGACATCCTGAACATTCTACGCATCTGACTCTGGAACAGTTGCTGGCTCGAAAACCTGGCTAGCACTTTCCGAACCCTCGGAAGTGCTGTGAGATAATAAAGCCACATCTATGGGCTCAGATTTCCCCAGTGGCCTAGACCGTGCAACTGTCTGCTCCTTCGAAATAGACACGGAGTTGCCCTTAGGAGCCTCCCTAGATGGGACATAGGAACTAGACTCAGAGAGGTCTACACCCCTCCCTCTGCCTGTTGCGTTCTTCTTCCGAATGGTTTTGGCACACTGAGGGGCAAGGTACTTCTACCTCGACCCCTAAAAGAGTCTCCTCTACCTTTGGTAGTTTTGTCACGGCCTCGTGATCAAACCATTGTCTATATTAAAACAAAGAGGATTGTTAGTTGCAAGCCGTCATTCAACACAGTTAAGACTCATGTAGGCAAGGGAGAACATTGTGGACATTGTAGGGTACTACAGATTAACATGCTGCAGGAAAATGGGAACTACGGTCTGCACTTTTCTGATGTGCAGCCACAGAATGGGAGTGCAGATCGCACAATTTCATGTGCGGCTGCACCTTTGACAAACAAGATTGGAGGCTCAAGTGCCTCTTCTTTGAAGACAGTGCGACTTCACCGCAGAATTCATCTGCGGTCCGCACTTTTGATTTTTCAAGAGACAAGTCTCTGATATCAGTGGGGACCCAAAATGTGGCCTCACCAGAAATTCTGCGATCCGCACAGATAAAGTGACCCGCAGAATGCACTTGCCTTCACCAGTTACCAAACTCAGCTAACTACGGACCGCACAAATTCAAGTGCGGCCGAGAATTCAAAAGCTTAGGAGCGGTTTTGTTTTTACTAAGATTTTAGCAATTACTTATTCAAATATTTATGAAAAACATGGTATACATATAAAATTCAACTAACCCAACCCATTTGAGCAGGTATTAACAACTATACGGTATAGATCTATCCCACATGGACACATGGATGAACTCTAATAAAAGATGGCCAAGAAACTAAAATTTCAAAAATTAAACTAACATAAAGATTAACATGAAGTGAAGCATACCAGATAAAGTGAGTGCACTAGGTGTGTAAGCACAGGTAGGTGTGTGTGGTATATAGTGAAAATCTCTCACTAAAGCTTTGTAGAGCAACAATGAATCTTAGGAAGGTGAAAAGTATAAAATGAGGCCAAAAGTCCTATTTATACTTAGAGTGAATAAGGGTAATTCTGAGTCCGGCCGCACAATTTCCCTTGCGATAATAGCTCTGCACTGACAGCCTCAAACTTCAGAGAGTTTGCATTTTGGACACTTTGTCGATCTTTCAGTTGTGTGGTCTGCATGTGAAATGTGCGGCCGCACAAGCTCATCTGTTGTGGCACTTTTAGTTCTATAGTTTGCACAAGCGGTCCACATTTCCTTCGACGCTTAGCCACTTTTATGTCCACCCTTCTTGCATATAAGACTTAACCATGTAGCACACTTCAAATCAAGTTAGAACAATAAATAACACATAACTACAAAAGAAAAAGGAAAAGAACATGGGTTGCCTCCCAAGAAGCGCCTGATTTAACATCGCGGCATGACGCAATGTCAAAGCATATTCAAGTGAAGTAAATGACCGTCATCACATGGCTATCTCCAACCTTATCTAAGTAGTGCTTCACCCAGTGACTATTGACTCAGAATACTTCGTTGTTTTTGTTTTTCAAATCTAATGCACCAAAAGGTGTCACACCAACAATTTTAAACAGACCACTCCACTTGGATTTTAGCTTCCCGAGAAACATCTTCAACCTTAAATTAAACAACAATACAAGATCGCCCACCTTGAACTCTTTGTTTCAAATGTATTTGTCATGAAGATATTTCATCTTTTCTTTGTACAAGGATGAACTCGCATATGCATGGTACCAAAACTCATCCAATTCATTCCAGTGTGCAACCCGCAAGTTAGCGGCTATATCCCACTCAAGATTCAATTCCATTAAAGCCCACATTGCCTTGTGCTCTAGTTCAACCGGAAAATGACAAGCTTTCTCGAACAATAACTGGTATGGAAACATTCTGATAGGTGTTTTTAAAGCCGTCTGACAAGCCCGTAACGCATCATCAAGCTTCTTGGACCAATCTGTCCGATTAACATTCACCGTTTTAGAAAAGATACTCTTTATCTCTCGGTTGGAGACTTCCGTTTTCCCACTAGCTTGTAGGTGATAGGGAGATGTGACCTTGTGAGTAACACCATACTTGCTAAGTAAAGTGTCAAAATCTTTGTTGCAAAAGTGTGATCCCCCATCGCCTATGAATGCACGTGGAGTACCAAATCTAGTAAAAATATTCTTCTTCAAGAAAGCCACTACACTTCTCGCCTCATTGTTGGGTAATGCGACGGCCTCAACCCATTTGGACACATAATCCACCACGACCAAGATGTAAGTGCTTCCACAAGAACTCACAAAAGGGGGCATAAAACCAATGCCCCAAACATCGAAAATATCAATCTCCAAGATGGTTGTGAGAGGCATCTCATTTTAATTTGAGATTCCACCGGCCCGTTGACATTCATCATATCTTTTCACTAAATCACTTGCATCCTTATAAAGAGTAGGCCAATAGAAACCACAATTAAGAACTTTGGCCGCCATTCTTGCTCCACCATGATCCATATGATGAAGAATGACAAGCCCCAAGAATATCGCCTTGCTCTTCTTTCGATACACACCTTATAATCATCCCATCCGTACAAATCCGAAAAAGGTATGGTTCATCCCAATAATAATCTTGAAAATCTCTCTTGTGCTTCTTTCTTTGGTTTGAAGAGAACTCATCTGGAATGATTCCACTCACAAGAAAATTTGCCTAGTCCGCAAACCATGGCACCTCTTTCATTGAAATTGCCAAAAGTTGCTCATCAGGAAAGGAGTCATTGATTTCAAGGCCATCATGCGGCCTCCCGTCCTCCTCCAAATGCGACAAGTGGTTCGCCACTTGGTTTTCACTACCTTTCCTATCTTGGATATCAATATCAAATTCTTGCAACAAAAGCACCCATCTCATCAATCGAGCTTTAGAATCCTTTTTCCTCATAAGATAGCGACACATCGCATGATTTGTGTGGACAATAACTTTTGCATCAATCAAGTACGGACGAAACTTTTCGATTGCAAGCACAATAGCAAGGAACTCTTTCTCCGTAACAGTATAATTGACTTGGCACTATTCATGGTCTTTCTAGCATAGTACATCGGATGAAAAACCTTTTTGATACATTTCCCCAAAACAACCCCAACTGCTACATCATTTGCATCATACATGAGTTCAAAAGGCAAACTCCAATTTGGAGCGGTAATGATAGGAGTAGTTGTCAACTTGAGCTACAAAAGTTCAAAATCCCTCATACAATCATCGTTGAAATTGAATTTGGTATCCTTCTTAAGGAGCTTACACAATGGGTTCACCACTTTAGAGAAATCTTTTATAAAGCGCCGGTAGAAACCCACATGGCCTAGGAAACTCCGCACATCGCTCACTGAAGTTGGGGGTGGAAGCTTAGAAATCACCTCAATTTTCGCCTTGTCAACTTCAATTCCATTCCTTGAGATTTTATGGCCAAGGACAATACCTTCCTCAATCATGAAATGAATTTTCTCCCAATTGAGCACCAAGTTGGTCTCTTCACATCTAGCCAACACTTTGTCCATTTGCAAGACAATCGTCAAAAGAATCCTCAACCACAGAAAATTAATCCATGAGAACTTCAAGGTATTCCTCCACCATGTCCGTGAAAATAGCCATCATACACTATTGAAAAGTCGTCGGTGCATTACACAAACCAAATGGCATCCTTTTGAAAGCAAAAGTACCATAGAGACATGTAAAGGTTGTTTTCTCTTACTTTTCCGGAGCAATGAGAATTTGGTTGTAGCCCGAGTACCCATCAAGAAAATAATAGAAAGCACGGCCGGCCAATCTATCTAGCATTTGATCTAAGAAAGGAAGTGGAAAGTGATCCTTCCTTGTAACTTTGTTGAGCTTGCGATAATCCATACAAACCCTCCAACCGGTCATCGTTCTTGTAGGAATCAACTCATTTTTATGATTGGTAACCACTGTCATGCCCCCTTCTTTGGGACACATTGAACCAGAGAGGTCCATAAACTATCAAAAATGGGGTAGACAACCTCGGCATCCAACCACTTGATGATCTCCTTCTTGGAAAATTTTTGCATAGCCTCATTGAGTCTTCTTTGATGTTCAATGGACGGTTTAGCACCATCCTCCAACTTGATCTTATGCATGCAAAAGGCGGGGCTTATACCTTGAATATCCGCCAAAGTCCACCAAATAGCCTTCTTCCTCTTTTGTAACACTGCCAATGTGGAATCAACTTGAACGTTAGTCAAACAAGAGGAAAGAATAACCGATAAAGTAGAACAAGGGCCAAGAAATTCATACCGAAGGTGTAGAGGCAATGGATTCAACACCAAAGTAGGTGGCTCTTTAACAGAAGACTTGGTAGGAGGAGTCTTCCTATTTTCAAGATCCAAAGATAATTTCCGGGGTGCATAGTTGTGCGACCCCATTCCTTGCATAGAGTTTATACATTCCATGAAACCATCCATCTCCTCATCATCAAAATTAAGCAAAACGGCCTCCAACATATCACTAACATTGATTGTAGCACTTGTATCATCAACAATAATATCGGTCACTAAGTCCACAAAAGAACACACCTCATTGCTATTTGGTTGCCGCATGGACTTCCACACATGGAATAGCACTTGTTCATCACCAATCTGGAAAGTGAGTTCTCCAGCTTCCGCATCACAAAGAGCCTTACCCGTAGCAAGGAAAGGTCTCCTAATAATGATAGGCACTTCATAATCAACTTCACAATCTAGAATAACAAAGTCCGCTAGAAGAATGAACTTATCAATCCGGACCAAAACATCTTCAATCACACCCAATGGCCTCTTCATTGTACGATCGGCCATTTGCAACCTCAAAGAAGCGGTTCTTGGTTGCCTAAATCCCAAAGTCTTGAAAATCGAATAGGGAACAAAATTTATACTTGCCCGAAGATCACAAAGAGCTTTAGCAAACTCGACACTCCCAATTATACAAGGAATCGTGAAAGCACCGAGATCCTCTAACTTAGGAGCCATGGAATGAACAATTGCACTCACTTGATGAGTGACTTTAATAGTTTCAAAATTCATTGACCGCTTCTTGGTCACAAGATCTTTCATAAACTTTGCATAATCGGGCATTTGTTCCAAATATTCTACCAATGGCACATTGATTAAAAGACTCTTCATCATTTGAATGAAATTCTTGAATTGATTCTCACCATTTTTCTTGGCAAGTCTTTGAGGGTATGGAGGTGGAGGCTTAGGCAATGGTGCATTAGCCTTTTGCACGACCGGTTCCGGTATGTCAATAATATGTTTCTTAGACGGGTTCGCCTTCTCTTGAGTCTCTTCAACACTATCATCAATATTAATTTGAACTTCCTCATTTGCTTGAACAACATTGTTTGGGATGTCTTCTTTTTGCACCACTTGGTCATCATCGACAATTCGACTTTCACTTGAGGTGGGTGCATTCCCACCTCTTCTACTTATTTTGATAACCGCCATAGCATGCCCCATATTGTTACCCCCCTTCGGGTTCACCACCGTGTCACTTGGTAGTACACCCTTAGGGCGAGAATTTAGAGCTTGAAAATTTTACCCCATTTGAACTTCTAGATTATGGATTGATGTGTTGTGTGAGGAAAATTGGGCATCCGAATCGATATTCCTTTCTATCATTTGCTTGAACATATTCTCAATGCGTCCCATCTCATTATTTGAAGAAATTGAACCATGGGAAGGATAAGGAGGTGGGTTTCTTGGTTGTTGATACATTGGGGGCCTTTGAAAACCCAACCCCCGGTTGCCTTGATTGTTGCCTCCCCAATTTCCTTAGTTGTTTCCACTCTAATTTTCTTGATTATTGTTAATATGCCAATTCCCTTGATTTTTAGAACTCCAATTGCCATGGTTATTTTGTGGTCGCCGTTGTTGTTGATTTGAGCCTTGGAAGTTATTCTTTTTACCCTTGAAAATTTTTCACATATTGAACTTCCTCCTCTTGCTCATTATAAGAATCATCTTGATTGAAACCGCCATCATCTTGCACATAGTTCTCCACTCGGGTTTGCATTCGTGGACCCCTGGTTCTTTTCTTGTTCACCAAAACATTAACTTCCTCCATAGCATGAACTTGCTTTGGAGCTTTAACTTGATTGAGTTGGGCCTTTGCTAGTTGATTCAAGGTTGTTGTCAATTAGTCAATGACTTTCTCATGGTCTTGCAACTCTTTGTGGAGGTGTATCTTATTCGGATCATCTTGTGAAACATTATCTCGGGATTGCCAGGCCGATGACAATTTCCGCCATCTCATCTAGAATGTCATGAAGTTTCCACCGGCTAGTTGGTTTACTACATATTGGTTGGTTGTGTTAATCCCATGATAGAAGGTTTGTTGCAACATGTTCTCCGTCATATCGTTGTTAGGACGTTCCTTAACCATTTTTCTATAGCGTTCCCAAATTTCATGTGGTCCATTCGGTTCTTGCTTGAATGCCAAGATTTCATCCCGAAGGGTAGCCATGTGCCCGAGAGAGAAAAACTTAGCAATGAACTTGGCCGCCAACTCATCCCAAGTATGTTTGAATGGTTCGGCAAACGTTACAACCAATCTTAAGCTTTACCCCGTAGAGAGAAGGGAAAAAGACTTAGCCTCAAGGTATCTTCGAAAACATCAGTTTGCTTGCTCCCCCAACATGTATCCACAAAGCCTTTCAAATGTTTGTAAGCATTTTGACTCGGCAGACCAGTGAGAAAGCCTCGTTACTCAAGCAAAGTAAGCATCATATTGGTGATTTGAAAGTTGCCCGTCCTAATACGGGGAGGGTCTATAACACTAGCATATCCTTCGTTGGGCAATATCCGGTGTTGTGCTACTTGTGGTTGAGGTGGTGGAGGTGGGGGTGGTACGGACATGTTGTCTTGTGGCACCCGGACTCGCCGATTAGGTTTTGGCACTTGAGGTACCTCATCGAGTTGTTCCTCCTCACCGTCCAAGTCCCCCAAAGGCGTATTTTCGAGATCATCATTCGCCATGTTTGTACCTATGATTTCTTCAACAATTTAGTAACACGGAAAGTGAAGAAGATATTCCAAAAACACACTCAAATATATAGCTAACACCGTTAAAACTCCCCGACAACGGCGCCAAAAATTGATCCACGCCCAATCCACACTCAACAATGAATGAAAACGGCCATTAGAAGAATAGTACTAAACAATGAGTCGGGTTCGATTTTCTCAGAGAGTTAAATATGGGTGCTAGGGTGTACACTTTATGAGCGTAGATGAAATAGCTCGATTACACTTCCAAAGAAGTAGTTTTGTAATTTACTTCTACAATTGACACTAGCAACGACCAACTAGAGAAAAGAGACTAGAAAATGAGCAATTGTTTTTGTTGTTTTTCAAATGGGTAAAAGGCCTAGGGATGTAACCTTCACCAAGGTGTTAGCCTAATCGGTTAATTACGTTAATGCTTGTTTTAGTGATCGGGGTGTATTATAGCTCTCAACTCTAAATTACTCACTCAATACCTCTCGGTCATAGAGTGATTTTTACCTAAATTGGCTTTCTCAAGCTCAATTGAGTATCAAGTCAAATAGTTGATATTCTTTCTCAAGCAAGCAAAGTGAAAAAGGTATGATTCAATGTTTGCAATCATTAATTCTAGAAATAAGGCATGAACAAGGCTAAATAACAAACACCCAATCATAAACAAGCATTAGATTAATTACCCATGAGGTTTAAACATTAAGTTTGGGTCATAACCCTAGAAAATATCTTGCTACTCATAATATAAATGGAAGAAAATAAAGAAGAAACACTAATTAAAGCCATAATATAAAATTAAAATAATAAACTAATGTATTTTCAACCCAAATTGGTCACAAATTACTAAAAGTAGTAAACTATAACAGCTACAGGTCACAAAACTACCAAACTTGTCCTAAAAAAGTGTTTCCCGTCTATTTATAGTGGCCCAAAATTCGTTGACAAAAATACCCATCGGGAGGTTCTGCGGCCGCACAATTTCATGTGTGGTCAGCACTTTATTTGGTTTTGCAGGTTGAGAAATTCTGCAGCTGCACATTTGGTCTGCGGCCGCACTTCAACTTCTGCGGCCGCACTTTTCCTTCTGCAGCTGCACTTTTGGCACGGCCTCACACTTGGTCGTTTTGCAAACTCTCTGAACTTTTTGAATTCTTGTCAGTGCGACCATATTTTGCTGAGCAAATTATGTGCGGTCTGCACTTGCTTCAATAATCCTCTGAGCTTCAGCAATAGCCGTGGAAATAATTCTACAGTCCGTGCTTTTTTCTACGGACCGCACTTTTAGCCTGCTACGCTCCTTCTTGCCTTATGAGCAGGAAGCTGCCTTTTGAGTTAGATTTCTTCATCAAAGTCCAATTCTCCAACATTCCTGCAATTTGCACAATTTCATTAGTTTTGGGAATTAAAATCAACACTTTCGGACTAAAACTAAAGTAAGAAGGTACTAATAAGTGGTTAAAATCCACACTTATCATCGACCAAGGGGCGAGGTCGAGACAAACCCCAAGACAAATTCAGGAGCGACTTTGATGCAGACTGGCCGCCCTCTAGAGGTTGCTTTCTATCGTATGAGAAGGCCGATGGGCGTAGTAGCATAAGATTTTAGTCATCGAATAGGTTTGCTCCCGATAGAAGGGCCGATCGGGGTCGAAACAGCTGGTCGTTACAGGAGAAGGAGGTGATAGGAGCTGAAGACTACACATACCCCAGGTTGTCAGATTTCAATTTTAACATCAGTTTGGTAGAGTTGTTATCAACAATGCGAAATATCAAAGAAGCACGGTTCCCGAAGCCATTTCAATCAGATCCTAGCCAGAGGGATCCCAGTTTATGGTGTGAATACCATAGGACTCACAGCCATAGAACTAGGACTGCCGATATCTTTGCGAAGAGGTGGCGACATTGTTGAAGAATGGCCATCTTAGGGAATTCTTAAGTGATCGAGCCAAGAATAACTATGGTAGAAGCCGGATAATACGGAGTCGTCGAAGGCAGTAGAAGGGTCGTCTAGGATGATTGTAAACATGATCTTCAGAGGAAACAAAGTCAATGGTGTTACCTTCTTAACGGCTAAGAAAACGAAGATATCAGTGACTCATAACAAGAGGCTTCGGGAAGTAGCGGAAGATGATATCACCTTCACAGAGGAGGACGTTGACAGACTTCTTATGCCACACAATGACGCTTTGGTAATCTCTCTTAATGTTTAAGATTTCAAAATTAAGCGTGTTTTGGTTGACCCAGGAAGCTCAGCCAACATCATCCAATGGAGAGTGCTGGAGCAAGCAAATTGATCGAAAGCATCATTCCGATGACAAAACTCTTAGCTGGCTTCAACTTGACAAGCGTGACCACCCGGGGAGAGATTTTTTTGCCCACGCACGCCGAAGGAGTGTCCAAGACCACTCTATTCGAAGTGGTAGATGGAAATATGGGTTATTATGTAATCCTCGGAAGGCCGTGGATACACGAGATGAAGACCGTACCCTCAACATATCACCAGTTATTAAAATTTCCGACTCGGAAGGGATCAAGAAAATAAGAGGAGATCAACCGCCAGCGAGGGAGATGAACACAGTAATCGTTTCCAGCAGCAAAGAAAAAGAGTCCAACAAATAGCAATTAGAGGAACCGATTCCTTCTCCCTTTCCGAATGAAGAAGATAAAGGCGAGGAGTCATCGAAATCCTATCAGGTTCCGAGCTACTTTCAGGTACCAGAGGAGACGGATGCGACCAAATCGACCGCAGAAGAACTAGAGCAAGTGGCCTTAATTGAAGAATTTTTAGAAAGGGAGTTTCATCTAGGAACAGGATTAAATCCCGAGATCAAGTTAGAATTCATAAACTTTCTTAAAGCTAACGTTGACTGCTTTGCATGGTCGCACTCGGATATGATAGGTATCTCATTAGAGGTCAAAAACAGGTTTGTTAAAGAAGAGGTAATCGATTACTCAATATTGGTTCAATCCAGAAGGTAAAATATCCGAAATGGTTAGCCACCAAAAAAAGAATAACAAGTTTAGGGTGTGCATAGACTATAAGGATTTAAATAAGGCATGCCCTAATGACTCATTTTCACTGTCTGACATTGATCAAATGATTGACGCTACGGTCGGGCACGAGCTAATGAGTTTCCTCGATTCTTACTCCGTGTACAATTAGATCAAGATAAACTTGGAAGATCAGGAAAAGACCTCTTTCATAAAAAACTTTGGCACATATTTATAATGTGATGTATTTTGGGCTTAAGAACAATAGAGCCACTTATCAGAGGCTCATTAATAAAATGTTTGTGAATCAAATAGGCAAAACAATGGAAGTATATATTAATAACAGGTTAGTCAAGTCTTTAAGTGCAAGAGATCACCTAAAACATCTTCAAGAAACTTTTGACATTCTGAGAAAGCATAATATGAAGCTCAACTTGGAGAAATGCACGTTCGGGATTTGTTGTGGTAAGTTCTTGGGTTTCTTGGTCTCGCAAAGAGGTACCGAGGTAAATCCCGATAAAATAAAGCTATCGGAGACATTACGGACCAATTGACGAGTGTGACGGAAGAACAAAGGCTGACTGAAAGGTTGGCGGCTCTAAGCAGATTCATCTCAAGATTCTCAGAAAAGTGTCATCACTTCTTTTCACTTTTGAAAAAGAAGAACGATTTTGTATGGACTCTGGAATACCACCAGGCACTGAAAGACCTAAAGAGGTACCTGTCCATCCCCCCGCTATTATCAAAACCGGGGGAAGGTGAGCAGTTATTAATATATCTAGCGGTCTCAAAAGTAGCGGTAAGTGTCGTTTTGGTCCAAAAAGAGGAAGGTACACAATTTCCTGTTTATTACGTCAGCAAAATATTGTTGGGAGCGGAGACTCGTTATCCACACCTTAAGAAGCTAGCCTTAGCTCTCTTAGTCACCTCTAAAAGCTCAAGCCTCATTTTCAGTGCCACCCGATAACCGTGGTGACAACCTTTCCTTTGAGGAATGTCCTTCACAAATTGTCGGGCCATTTGGCTAAATGAGCAGTCGAAATTAGTGAATTGAACATTGAGTATAAACCTAGGACTGCAATCGGGTCGCAAGGTTTGGCCGATTTTGTGGCCGACTTCAGTCCCAGGTTAATACTCTTGGCTGCTAAGGAAGCAGTTTTGGTGTCAGAAATGACATTAGGAGATTGGACCTTATTTAAGAATGGAGCTTCCAACGTAAAGTGGTCCGGTCTTGGTGTAGTTCTAATCATGCCCTCGGGGGAAACACTAAGGCAGGCCATTAAAATTGTGCCGTTAACTAATAACGAAGAGAAGTATGAGGCTTTGGTTGCAGGATTTGAACTAGCCCGGGGACTAGGCTCCGAGGTCATCGAAGTAAAATGCGACTCCTAGCTGGTAGTAAACCAAGTATATGGGATTTTTGACACAAAAGAAGAACGTATGCATCAATATTTGAACAAGGTTCAGGCATTGCTTGCATGATTCAGAGAATGGTCGATTATCCACATTTTGAGGGAAAACAACATGGTGGCTAATTTGGGGTCATCCACAGAGATGAAAGGATCTGACTCTGGTACTGTCATCCAACTTTTACATTCGGTATTGGATATGGATGGTTACTGCGAAGTCAATTCAACCACCTTAGTCTAGGACTAGAGGAACTAGTTCGTCGAGTATCTTCGGCATGGTAAATTACCCGAAGATCCGAAGGCGCCCCAAGCACTATGGACCAAAGCAGCTCGCTATAGCCTCAAAGATGCGCAATTATAAAAAAGATCATACCAAGGACCATTGGCCAGGTGTCTGGGGGCCCCGAAGGCAAATTACGTGATGAGGGTAGTCCACAAAGGAGTTGGGGGGAATCACTCAGGTGCAAATTTGTTGGTTCTAAAGTTGATCAAGGCAGGTTATTACTGGCCATGGATGGAGCAGAAGACATTTGTTCTAAATGTGATAAATGTCAATAACATGCACATTTGATGCACCAACCAGTAGATTTTTGCATTCGGTACTGTCCCTATTGTCGTTCATGAAGTGCGGGATGGACATAGTTGGTTCTTTGCCATCGGGCCCAAGAAAAGTAAGGTTTCTTTTAGTTTTGACTGATTAATTAAGTAAATAGGTTGAAGCAGGTCCTTACCAAAAGATCGGTGAGCGCGAAGTAGTCGACTTCATATAGGACCACATAATCTGCCGATTCAGAATACCGAAGAAAATTGCTTGTGATAACGGGCCGCAGTTCATAGGTTCAAAAGTCAGCAATTTTTTGGAAGGATTGAAAATTAAGAGAATTACATCTTCACGGTACCATCTGAGTGCTAACGGAGAGACAGAATTAACCAATAAGGTAATTGTTCAGAACATTAAAAAGATGTTAGAAGATGCTAAGGGCAAGTGGTCCCATGAGCTACCGGGAATGCTATGGGCATATCGGACAACGGCGAAGTCAAGCACGGGAGAAACACCTTTCTCTCTAGTGTATGGCACAGAAGCTCTGATACTGGTGGAAGTAGGGGAACCAACTTTAAGGTTTTCCCGAACAAATGAAGATGCAAATAATGAAGCGTTGTTGGTGAGGCTGGACTTGCTCAATGAACACAAGGATTTGGCGTACGTGAGGATGGTGGCTAAAAATCAAAGGATGGAAAGATATTATAATCATAGGGCCAATCTCCGTTACTTCAAGGTAGGGGACTTGGTTGTGAGAAAGGTGACTCAGAGCACTCGAGAAGTCAATGCCGGGAAGCTGGGACCAACATGGAAAGGCCCTTAAGGGGTTCCAGCTATCATCAGTAAAGGGTGTACGAGTTGAAAAATCAAGATGGAGTCAAATTACCCAGCAATTGGAACGTGACTCACTTTAAAAGTATATTGCGGATGCATCCTACCAATACTGAAAGTATGTGTTGCATTCTTTTTCCCCTCAACCAATTTTTGTCCTAATCGAATTTTTCTGGCAAGGTTTTTAATGAGGCAGCGACAGAAAGCAAACTAAAAATGGAGCGTTAGTGGCAAAGGCAAGATTTTTAAATGTCGAGGCACTAAAATTTTCACATCGATGGTAAACCGCTATGTGGATGGTTAAATAGTCTTTGGTTCGATGGAAAGCTTTGCCTTCGATTAATAAAAAAAAGGATTATTTAATCATTCACAAGTTGTTTCTACCGGTCAAGTAGTAATCCGGGTGCAAGACTTTCAATGTTCAAATTCGCATGCTTCGCATTCGAACACTGGGGAGGATAATATTATACGGCATCAAGAGTGCCACAAAAATCGGGGACTATGAGAACCGGGATCAATATTTCATATGCATGACCAGGCCCCGTAGAAATAAGTTGTACAAGTTAGTCACATATATTGGCAACTTTATTTAGTTACGCAAATGAATGCCTACGTACTTTTAGAAATAGAGGGAATAAAATAAAGCCCTTTTATTTTTATCTTATTTCTTGTCCAAATGATGAGCTAATTTTATTGTCTGAAAGTTATCAAAAACTTCAAATTCTTGTGCTGGAATGAATATGAGATGTTCTCTTCAAGAGCACCGTAAATATAAAGGCCCTCTCTTACGAAACCCTCATAGTAAGGAAATGTTTATGCCCGAAATCAAAAGCTATAGGATGAAAAAGTATACCTGAAGCTTTAATCTAGTAAATATAAAAGGAATATCTTTGCAAAATATTTAAGCAAAAAATTCTTTATTTGTCAAGTGCCAAACTCGATGAAAAGTTTGGCATAATTACAAGATAAAAAAAAGGGGGGGGAAAGAAAAAAAGAAAACTATGCATCATTGTCGCCAGAACCGGAAGGGAGAGAGGGATCTATATTTCCCCCAGTAGAGGAAGGCAGATCTACTACCGGTTCGGGGCCTTCATCTACTTTAGTATCCCCTTCAGTTCTCAATTACTCGAAACAAGTACTCGAGGAGTCAGTTGCAATGGGCCGAGCAAGAAGATTGGCACGAGCAGATAACTCCAGTTCCCCGAACCGGGTAAAACAATCGTCTATGTTGGCGATGCCCACTTTGGCCTCCTCCAGGGTCTTCCTGTTCATATGATATATGGCATAGGTCTTCTCGAAGATGAGGGAATCCTCTTGATTTTGGAGTTTGGCTTGAAGTTTATCTATTTTTGCCTGGAGCTCTTCTCTTTCGGACTTCACGACACGAAGGCAGGTATCGAGCTCAATATTTGTAGTTGAGTGAAGCCGAATTTGGTCCATGGCCCTCTTAAGCCTCTCTTCCAATCTGGCCCTCTTCTCCTCGGCAGCATTGGCCTTCTCGGTTTTGGAGCATAAGCTAGCCTTCAAGTTATTGATTTGCTCCTTGAAGGCAAACTCGCGCTCGGTAGCGGTGATGGTAGCATCGTGAAGTTTGACCTACTTAGCCTTAGCATCTTGAAGCTTTTCGTGTAATTGAGCAGCTTCTTGGCTGTGGGCCATTCTATCTTGTTCTCTCTGCTGCAACCGAGCCTCAAGCTTGTTCATCTCTGCAGCTTTTGCCTCCAGCACTGGGAGGCACGCAATAAGCTGATTTTTCTTAACCAAAAGTTGATCCCACTCGGAAGCAAGCCCTTGTTTATCAAGGATCAACCTTTGTAGGCCCTCAGAAACAAGGAGGTTGGCCTAGAAAGAAAAGATTAGAATTAAATCTAGCATTGCAGTGTATACATATCAAAAACGAGATAGAGGGTAACTGGAAGGATACCTGTGCCGCACTATGCATGCCATTGTTTATCAGGCCCTAGAAAGGGAGCTCATTTTCTTCCAATATTTCTTTGAAGCCAGTGACTTCAGATCATTCGCAAGCTCTACCGGCTTGGATAAAAGATGATACTCTTTCGAAACCGAAAGAGTGGCACTTCTCCCTCGAGGATCTGCAGAAGCGATTGAATAATCGTGCCCCAAGTTCCCGTGGTCGGGAGACCCAAGAGGAGAAACACCCTTTTCTCGATCAGCTGATGCTGGTGGAAGAGAGATAGTTGGTGTTGGGGGCGAAGAAGCAGCTGGCCCTAATGGGAGAGAAGCCATCAGTGTGAAGGAGAAGAAACGACTGTTACAAAAGGAGCGTTGTTTGTTATTTCCTTAGTGTTTGGGGGGAGAAGAGGCTCGAGTTCTAAACTCCTTGGACCAGAGAAAATGATTGGGACCGGGAAGCGAGAATCAGCATTCTCGACAAAGCCCATTTCACCCCAAAGGGCCTTAACCTCATCTGACGTCGGGTTTTGAAGTTCTCCCGGCTGAGCATCCGATTGAGCTGATGAAGGTCTTTTTCTCCTTTGAAGGGGAGCCTCTTCATCATCGTCTTCCCCTTCATCGACGAGGACCACTATGGCCGGCTCGGATAGCGTCTTCTTTGCCCTCTTCTCTTGAGTCCCAGCTGAGGAAAAGCGTCTTCTCTTTGGTTTCTTGCTCTGGGGCTAGGGACTCTGAAAGGAGGCGCCTCACTCGGAGGCTCAGGCAGATCCACTAGCTCTGTTCCGGGCAAGGGAATTATCCAACACCCTCGTGACCTCCTCGAGATCATCTAAGGTGTCAACCTCGGAGAAGAGGACAGAGCCCCTCAGAAGCCTTGTATAAGCAAAAATGGAGTTAGCAATTTATTCATGAAATTTCTTGTGTTCGTACAAGGATAAAAGAAAGGAAGGATTTGGTTTTACCATGATTTTTGGCCTTCCACCCGTATTTGGGGGACATCTCCTTCCACCGCTGGGATTCTGGAGTTGTGATGTCCACAATTTTTTGAATCCATTGGTCCAGGCCTTGAACACATATCGGTTCCCATTGGGTACCTAAAATGAAGAAAGTAGAAAATCAGTAAAATCGGAAATGATCTTTCACGGAGAATAAATGACCGAAAACTTACGAAAGCAGTTCCACGACTCGGGAAAAGTTGGAGTTGTGGTCGGGATGATGTCCCTGGTAGCAATGACGACGAATCATTCCATCCACCCACGATCGTTGTCATCATCTACACTGGTGAGGAGAGCATGGTGACCACGCTAACTACGGTTTGATACTCCTCCACGGAAAACCTTATGAGAGTAAAGGTTCATTATGAGTGCAAGAGTTAGGGTTTCCCCCGTCGGTGTGCACAACAGGCAAAGGCAAGCCACCATTCGTCATATAAATGGGCCCACTTGTGCTAAGCAGACCTGATACTGGTGGCAGAATTCCAAAATTATTGGGCAGAGTCCTTCACTCAACCTTAAAGAGAACGGACCTAAAGTGAAGGGATACGTATAAACATACGTAAACCCCTCCTTGGAGTAAATAAATCGCTCTACAATGTTTGGGGCGAGGATTTCAATGTTTGGGCAGTTGCAGTCCTCCTTCACAGTTGGGATACTAGAAGGGCGAATGGAGGAGGGATACATGCTAACTGGCCAAGTCCGAGAAGATGCAGCTTCTCTTGAAGGTCGTTCGCGGTGCTGAGATGGTGTGGTATGATGGTGCTAATAGTAGGAGGATCAGAGTCAACATCGACCTCCTTGTCCTTGTTTTTCTTCAGGCCTCCCCCGAAGAGAAGACTAGTGCTTTCGAAAATAAGCGTAAGAAGCCATGGTAACAAAAGGTTAGTAAAATTCTTGCTGCGAAAAATTGAAAGTTATGAAAGGTTTATAAGAAAATGAGGAGAAGAAGAAAGACTTATGAAAGTTGTTAAACTGAAGAAGTAAAAATGATAAATAGCAGAGAAGCTATAGACAACAAAAATCGTGGTCATGATTACCTCGAAAACCTGGGGAAAATATTCGCTATATCACTGGACAACACGTGTTCGGGATATTAAATGCGAGAAGATGTGCGTCCTTTCAAGCGTCAGAAACTGTTCAGGAACTTTTCCGTCAAGAAAAAAATCTTCACCTACTTCCCGGTAACATTAAGTTACATCACCAGAAAGTAGGGGGACTATTTGTATGGGGTAAAATTGGCCGATAACATGTGATCAAATGGTAAAGTAACATGTGGAATCGAAGGTAGGAAAAGGACGAGTCAGGAAACGACCAACGCCGAGTGCAAAATATGTGACCGATGCCGGATAAGTTCCGAAGAGTACGCGGTCAGCGATAGAAGTTCAAGGATTTGCCATCGGAAAAACATTCAATGAAGGAATATTCGCTTACATTAAAGGAGCGACCGTTACAGAGAATACTTGTATTCAAGACTTGTCGTTATATACTCATCAATGACCCTTTTTATTCCCTTTTAAGAGGGGCTTAATCTTAGGATCTTATTTCATGAGGTAGTGCTATAAATATTGGGATCAACAACCATTGTAGGGAGAAGAAAATATTCTATATAAAAAGGGCTATATTTTACTATTTTGATATGGAATTAACAACTTTTTTTCACTTTGTCATTATTCTCATTTGTGCTCTCGGAGACGTTGGGTTCGAAGCCAGGCTTGTCATATTCTTCAATTTCAATAGTTAAATCTCGATTTTAATCTTATCTCTTTATCATGTTTGGATCAAATTAATTCGCTTGTCTATAAATCACGTAACAAATTTAATTGTACCGTTTTGCGGGTAAACATTAAGCACAACCTACAATGGTATTATACATCTAAGAAAAAAAAGAAGAAACCAAATGACTCCTAGATACATGCGATATGAATCCATAGAAGAAGAAAGCAGCAGCGAAGCTCCTGGATATATGTGACATGAATACATAGAAGAAAAAAATAGCAACGAAAACGAAGAAAAAGTGCTTCTGAAGTTTTCCAAAATTGGATGTCAATTATTTTTTACACGCTTGATCCTTTTTTAACTATTATCTAAAAAAAATAGAATCATTTCTTATTTATTCCTTAAAGAGCACTTTGTTTTTCATTATTAGCATACTATAAAAATTAAGCTCAACATTTAATTAGTTAACTGACTGCACTAAGGAAGTACTTTTTTTTCCATCTCCATTCTCTCTTTCCAGCATTCATCTTCTTAACTCCATTTTCGAAAATCTGATGCATATATGCATGCCACCTAAATTCAAGATGTATTGATTTATATGTCTTTTATACTTTGTATATCAAGTATCACTTTAATTCAAAATATATTTTTATGTATATATTTTTGTATATTTATTTGTGAAGTGCCATCTCATTTTAAGATATATTTTTAATATATATTTCAAATATATTTTATATGTCAAGTGCCATTTTAATTCAGGATGTATTTTTTTTATGTATATTTTATGTGTATTTATATGTCTATTGCCATCTTAATTAAATTTAAGATATTTTTTTTTATGTATATCTCATATGTCAAGTGTCATCTTGATTAAAGATGTATTTTCTTATGTATATTTTTTGTTATTTTATATTTGTTAATTCAATGTATATTTTTTATATAATACATTTGTTTATATTAATGTATATTATTATCGAAGTAAGATCTTTATGTTAAGAAAGGAAGAAAGAATGAAGAGAAAAACTCAAGAAAGACAATACAAAAAGAAAACGAATGGAACAAATTTAGAAGATATGTTGGCTTCGAAAGAAAATAAAATTAAGAAGGAAATCCCAAAAGGTAAAGAAGGAAAGATGAAGAAAAAAAAAAGGAAAGCTAATAGATAAAGAGAAAAAAAAAAGGGCATGATTTTTGTACAAAGAATTATTGACTTTCCATTCAATATTCTTATTTTTAGGGATTAATAATTAATATTCCTATTTTAATGGAACTGTGTGCTACAAATATAAATAATTTCCTACCACAGCTGTAATTTTGGGTATCATGCTAAGAATTTATTATATTTCTTTTAAACTGTGACAGTTATGTAAAATCTTTTTTCGCTTTTAGCTTGCGTCAGAAACTATTTACATTCGTTAGTCGAAAAAGTGTATAAAATTTATAACATATAGAATATATCTATATATAAAAAAATATTTTTTTTTTGCTATTATTTTGGGAACGACTGTACAGGGTCATTTTCCCAAATATTTCCCTTTTAACTTGCCTGGGCCTGTCTCCTACCAAAGGCACCGGTCAGCAGCACCCCAATATATATTTATCACTTATAGCCATCCAGTAAAAATTAATGACAAAGGTAGCCACAAAATAAACCATGCAATTAATAGCCCAAAACCAATTGGAAGGGCTAGCAACCGAAACAAAAAAATCAGTGGCCGCCTAATCATTTTGTAATTTGAACTCCCTTTTGCATTTGGGCGTCTTAGTTTTTGATTCAATTCCTTTTACGTCCATAAAAAAGTTCCTTTTAGGTTTTAAGATTTTTTTTTTTTTTTTTTTTGTGTTTGTTTGTTTGTTATGACACACAGAAAAATCATAAATTTTTTTTAATTTCAAACACTTTCACCTCTTTTTTATGTTTAGGAATTTTTTTTTTGGATAAATTTTGAGCACTTTCACCTCTGTAACCATCAAACTTCTTCCTATTACATATAAATTATAATCTTTTTTATATTTTATTAAGAACCTAAAATTTTTATTGATCTAATATGAAAAACTATGATATTGCATAAGCAAAAATACTCCTGATATAAGAAAAAAAGAAGAAGAAGGTGATGTATATGTTGCACACACGATATACACATTTTACACTAGTATAAAGTGTATATACACTTTTTATACATCGTAAAATAATATATATACTTATTATGCATTGTAAAATAATATATACACTTTTTATACATCGTAGACCAATATAAATACTTTTTTATAACAAATATATATACTTTGGTTACACTAACGCTTAGGATACACTAAAGATACATTAAGATTTAGGGGTACACTGAAAAATATAAGATACACTTTGTATACAAAATTTATATAATGTAATAGTGTATATACAATATAAATACTTTTTTATAACAAATATATATACTTCGGATACACTAAATATATATTAAGATTTAGGGGTATATTGAAAAATATAGGATACACTTTGTATACAAAATCTATATAATGTAATAGTGTATATACAATTCCATCTCTTTTTTTTGTTGCTCACCAAAGAAATTGCCGTAGTTGAAATTGTATAATCAGTATATATATATATATATATATATATATATATATTGTATAATTAGTGTATACTATATAAAAACTCCTAAGTGTATATAGATACATAGATATTACATAAAAGATACACTAAATATACATTTATTGTACATGAGATAAACTAATTATACATAGTGTATCTCCTAGGAAGAAGACTCCACAAATACATTTCACCTTTTACTTCTTCCTAGGAAATGCACATAAATTCATCCAAAAGAATCATGAAGCCCAACCTCCAAAATGGCTCGCAAAACACCAACAACCCACCAGCAACATTTATATTGTATTAATAGTGTATATAAATTGTATAATAGTACATATACACCTATTATACAACATATATACATTATATATTTATAGGGTCGCTGCAAAAAATTGGGAGCCGAAAAGGAAAACGAAAGGGAAGGTAACAGGAGTCTTTATCCGATCGCATCCATGACCAATAGATATCACTGGCCAAGTATTTGCTATAATTCCTTATTGCATGACTTTTATAGAAGAGGAAGGAAGCAACACGGAAGATAATAAAATTATCATTATACATACAACATATATACATTATATATACATTTGTAAGGTCGCTGCAAAAAAGTCGGAGCCGAAAAGGAAAGCGAAAGGAAAGGTCACCGGAGTCTTTATCCGATCGCATCCATGGCCGATAGATATCACTAGCCAAGTATTTGCTATAAATCCTTACAGATCTAGAATTGCATGACTTTTATAGGAGAGGAAGGAAGCAACACGGAAGATGATAAAATTATCATCGGTTAGAGTAGTGGTGGAGATGTTTTAGGCAAAGAAAAATTGTTTCTATAAATTTCTATTCGCAAGGGATGGTTGTTGGTCGATTTGATTTTGGAGTTGCGATTTGAGTGTGTTTTGATAGGGAGATGAAGATTTACTTATGAAAATATGATGAATTGGTGGTAATGAAATTAGTGGTGGAGATAAGCTGGTGTGGTGGTATGAGGAAGGCTGTGAAGATAAGGTGGATTGGTGGTGATTTTACCGATGAAGGAAGTGAGAGGAGAATAACAAACAACTGGAGGAGTAGGAACTAAGAATTAATTGGGAAGAGAAGTACATTGGGAATTGTGGCTACAATTTGCAAAAGAATTAGGCCTAAAGGCCATTTCGGGTCAAAGATGAAAATATGGGATGTTAAAATGTTTAGACGGCCATACAACTCATTTACTCATATTTATACCCCGTCTCTCTAAGTTGTTACGCTCAGATGGTATATTTCTTGTAAAAGAAGACAATCTCAAAACTCCCAAAACCATTTCTGAAGCCCTTCTCCCCCCTTTCTTTACAGTTACAGCTCAATGGGACAGGGAACGCCCGGTGGACTTAACCGGCAACTGCCCGGAGATCGGAAGAACGACGGAGACAAGAAGGAGAAAAAGTTCGAGCCGGCTGCTCCACCGGCTCGAGTCGGCCGTAAGCAGCGCAAACAGAGGGGTTCCGAAGCTGCAGCTCGGTTACCAACCGTTACACCGCTGACAAAGTGCAAGCTTCGGCTCCTAAAGCTCGAGAGGATCAAAGATTACCTGTTAATGGAAGAAGAATTCGTGGCCAATCAGGAACGATTAAAACCTCAGGAAGAGAAAACTGAAGAGGATAGATCTAAGGTTGATGATCTACGTGGTTCGCCGATGAGCGTGGGCAATTTAGAGGAGCTTATTGATGAGAATCATGCCATAGTTTCGTCTTCAGTTGGGCCGGAGTATTATGTTGGGATCTTGTCCTTTGTGGATAAGGACCAATTGGAACCTGGTTGTGCTATTCTGATGCATAATAAGGTATTTGACGATGTTATTTTTAATTTATTGTGGCATTTCGTTGGCCGTTGCCTATTTAGGATTTGGAATAGTTGGCCTAGGGTTATATGTTCCTATGGATATCGAGTGCAGTTTAGTTATACTCCTAACTAGGTAATTGGTAACATTTGGCATTTGAGCTTTTAGTAAGTTAAGACTTATTTGGACTTGGCGGTGGAGCAAAGCTGAATGTGTTTGAATCAATTCCATAATTTAGTGTTTGGAATCACAGAATTTTAGGTCTGTGAGTAATTATTGGTAGTGCTTGTTAATATTGTTTAGTTGTGATTCTACCATTTATGAACTGAGAGTGTAAGGGTTTAGTGCATTTTTACTCCAAAAATATATCCTATAGCGAGGAGCATTGAACACTTACATTCTTGAAAGTTTCCGGGATTTAAACATGGCTGATTCAGGGTTTTCAGACTGGTTGGCTGGAGTGATTTTTATGCAATAGAAAATTTAGAGAACTTCTAGTGGTTTTTATTTTTATTTTTAATAATGTTAGCCTGAGATGAACTTAATGAAGAAAAATGGTCGACGAGGATTAATATAACTGACCCAACTTGTCTAGGACTGAGGTGTATTTGTTGTTGGGTGGAGTGATTAACTTGTTAAGGGGTGTTTTTCTCCACTGTAACCTTTAAGTGGTGTTTTATCCCCAGCATGCAGCTAGTTAATAGTTTAATGGGCACTCTTTGGTCGTTCTGCCTTTATATGTTCTACATAATATTTTTGAGAATTGTGACTATGCTTTTTTTGAGCTGAGGTTCTCTCGAAAACAACCTCTCTATCTTCACAAGGTAGGGATAAAGTCTGCGTCAGTGTTGTCAAAGGCACGCTTAAAGCGTGCTTAAGCCTTGAAACGAGGCGCAAAACATGTTGAGCGCGTTGCCTCACTTCAGTATCACCATGAAGGCTCTAAGGCATACTTTTCCTTACCAATGAGTATAATCTTAGAGAGGCGACACTAAACAATTGATAGTCCATTTTGTCGTAATATTTTTTCAATTACTTTGCCCATATATTTGTTATTCATGCTTATAACTTATTAGTCTTGGACTACATACACATATTTATATTTTTTCTCCATTTGCGCCTTTCTTCATGAAAGCTCACGCTTTATTTGTGCTTTGCACTTAAAGCCGCGATGGACCTTAGAGCTTTTTTGCGCTTTTCGCCTTTGATAACACTGGTTTGTGTACACACTACCCTCCCCAGACCCCACTTGTGGAATTACACTGGGATTCTCCATTTAGTGGAAACCAGATTCACATATTTGCCAATGGAGCCACTCAATTTCTTAGGGATATTAGGCTTTAGTTTAACAGTTTCAAAGTGTCTGTATTTTTTATTGTTGTATGCTTGTAGATCTTCTGTAGAATTTTGCAGTGGATCTGACAATATCGTTCTATTTAATTAGATTTTCTAGTGCAATAGCAAGATATATTTAACCTTTCCTCTTCTAAACTCATTTGTTCTCT